>JAOVYX010022154.1:0-14940 GCA_035668315.1 Drosera spatulata | reverse complement strand
AAATATGGATTAGAAGAATCAAGGCATTCTGCATTCTAAATCAAATTTTTAAATTGATCTTGTCTAAAAGTAATTGAAATCGATGCTTTCTACTTAAAAATTGAAAGAACATCTGATATGTTCCATAGCACATGAGTTCGGTTTTTAATAGTGTCTTTTTTTTATAAAGGGTTTTTGATAGAATTAATTTCTCAACATGATATCAGATTAAGTGTGTCACTGAGATCGTAAGTTCGAATATTGCATCCCCTGTTTGTTTTCCACTTTGCATTTCATGAGATCGAGTTTTTGATAGAGTTGGTTCTCAATAGCAAAAGTAAAACTGGTTTATTTGAAATTGGCATTGGAAGGGTCTTCCATGTTTTGGGGGGAAAAATGCTTTCTGATATGTTCGAGCATTTTCTTTATGTTTAATGTTAATTGGTGGTTGCATTTGATAAGATTCTTATCCACTTTACCCGAGAAACAAGGATCCTTGTCATGTGCAAATAGTTGGTAGTCCTAATCATAGGATAGGTGAATGTTATTTGCGATACAGTCTTGTTTTTAGAGAATATTATCCATTACATAATTATTGTAGACAGGAAAGCAACGTTCTTAGTTGTATCTGCTTGAAATTATAGAAAACATCTAGTGGCCATAGATGCAAATTGCAATGATGATACAATGTGCAGTTATTTGAATTAACTCTAATACTCAGCTCCTCCCTTGTGCAATCAATGCTGCATGTGCTGCACTCGTAGATGCTGGAATCCCCTTGAAGCATCTAGCTGGTAAACAATGCAATACGCTACATTTTCCTTTTTGGATGCTTCTTTTTTATTCTGATTATAAATTCTTAGTCAAATTGCATTTTGATGCATGTAAACTTCTGCAGTGACAATATGTTGTTGTGTGGCTGACACTGGACATGTTTTACTTGATCCAACAAAGCAAGAAGAAGAGGTTAATCTGATTTTCCATGTTTACCACTATATGGAAACTTATGACAGTTTGATGTAAATTCGCATTCATTATATTTTTGGTTTTTTATATATATAAAGATTACTTTACATGCCATACCCAAAAAAGATTACATGTTTTACTGACGGTAAACTGATATGATGGTAGAAAATGAAGGCATTTGTATATTTGGTCTTCCCAAATAAAGCTATGTCAGTTCTGCCTGAAGAACAGTTGTGCATTAATGGTGAGCGATTGGAGCATGGGATCATAACATCTGTTACGCATGGTATTATGTCAGGTACCTCACATGAATACTTCTCTAGATCGCTCTGATTGAATATAAGCTTTGTTGCGGAGTTGCTGGGTTATTAGTCAAAACAGGAGGAAATTTTCTTATATGTGGAGGAGGCTCATAGATGTCTTGATAGGAATTAGGAAGGTCCTTGTGGTGTTTGTATTCTTATTGGTTATGGTTTATTGGTATTGTGCTGGAGGGGTACACTAGTACGGTTTGGTCCCGGACTCCTGGATAACCAAAAAAGGAAACAGAGCCCTTGTTGATTTTTTTAATTTTTTTTTTCCGTTGCTGTCCCTCTTGTGAAGGTGGTTTTTTTTTTTTTTTGATTTTTTTTACTGCAATTCTTCCGTTTTTGTAGCTGTTGATCCCTCGAACCGCCTTTGTTATTAGAACTTTTTCATATTTTACATTGTTATTCGAATTCTTTCTGTCTTGCTAGTGGAGGACTACCTATATTGTGTCGAAAGGGGCCGAGCTGCAGCAGGAAAACTGTCGGATTTCCTCCGGAAAAGCTTGCAGCCGCAACAGCCTAAAGAGTCTACCGTGGCTGCATAGCAAAGGAATTTGAAGAGTGGTTTAGCTGTTCAAGGTGTTAGGAGTAGTTCTTTAGAATTTCACGCAGGAAATTATTTTTGGGAATACAGTTATCCTATTTTGTATTACAATGAGAATGTTGCATTCAGGAATCTGAACTTTTTTTTTGTACTAGTATTAGCATACGGGGGAGCACCAATAGATTCGCCGTTATCATTGGTACCTCTCTTGCTCTCACCGTGATATGATGCAGATTGTGAGGTTCAGATGTTTAAGATGCCTTTTGTTTCCTTACTTTAAACAGTAGAATGTAACCGATCCTCGCCGAATGTGGTCTCTTGTGGACTGTCTTGCAGTCTTCAATTTTTTGTGTGGCCCTTTCTCTTTATCTGTATTCCCTATTTTTTCTTTTCCTGTCTCGTTTTTCAGAGTTTCATGCGTTATCTGCAAGTTCTAAACCAGTCCCTTAGTTATCTCTTAGTGTGAGTATCTCATGCAGTTTATATCGCTTTTGGAAGCAAAAGGCATCTAATTTAGGGATCCCATACGGACCTAGCCACTAATGAGCTAAAAGCTCGATTGATGTAATATTTGCTTGCATGTGTGCTTTTGCTTATCTGTGTTTTCACTACGACGTGAAGTTGCTGGTATCTCTAAAGGTGGCACAGCAACTCTTGCTTGCAACAGTACCAATGCAATCTTAATTTAGCAACAATTGGATCTCACATCATAAACCGTGCAGCTGTTGGAGCTCACCGTCGATTGCAAACCTGCTAAGCGTGCCAATGTCACTGGGTAGTAATCAACAATTGTCTTAATCCTATAGGACAGAAGTCACATGAGAACAGTGTGTCTCTTATTTTGGAAGTCAGTTGAGATCGTTTCTCTTACTTTTGACCTTATTGATTCATTGATATTGCTCTTTCCGTATCAAAAAAAGTTATAATTGATTGTCCTAATTTATTTGTATATTGATTTTTATTATAAAAACTAAATTGTCATATAACTTTGTGAGTAAGAGGAATTAGGAAAAAAAAAGAAGGTGAAAAAGTAATGGGATGAGTTGATATGATGTAAAATAAAAAATAAGGATGTTTTGTTATTTTTATAGGAAAAAAATTTTTAAATGTGATAAGGTTATAATTTATTTGGAGCATCTCAATATAAAAAGTGTTGTAATTTTTCTAAGATAGAAGGATTATTATTTTTTTCCAAGGGAAACATGCATGTAATTTCTGGAACTTTCGAACTTTATCACTTTACCCCCTCAATTTTAGAAATAGACAGATATGGGTTTTCTGTCAAAACAAGTATATTATCAAGGATCATATGCAAAAAAATCAAGGGTTTTTTTTTCAAAATTTAAAAGGGTTAAATGCTTATTTTTAAAATTGAAGAAGACAAAATACAAAAGATCGTAAGTTAAAACATTAAATGCTATTTTTCGACTAAACTTTTTCATAATCTTGTTTCTCCGTTTATAAGAAGATGAAATAACTGGTCTATCCAAATTCCAAATTCTCTGTTGTCCGTTAGCATCAGTGCATTGCACAGTGCCTCTCGTCACTCCACTTGAAACTGAACGGTCTGCAGAAACAGCGACATGAATGGCGTCGTCGTCTCCAACATCTTCTCTTCAACGATGTCTCTCACCTTCATTATCAAATTCCATCAATGCCTGGAGTCTCTCCTTCGACGTACGTCGTACTTGTCAACTCCATAGTCTGACAACTTAATGTAGTAAGTTCAACTGCGAAGTTTGAAGCTTCTGGTCCAAATCCAAAAAACGCATTTGAATATCGTTCCTCTGGTATCTCACGTCTTCTTAACAGCTTCATAACTAAGCACTCGGTACAAAATCTGCAATTCACTAGCAAGATTTGTCTTGTCAATACAAAAAAAAAAAAAAAAAAAAAAAAACAAAAAACAAATGAAGATGATTGACGTCAAGGATGATGCATAACATACTTTATAGTCTTATATATTATATTATGGTCGTATGGGAAAAAGGAGAGAAAAAATTCCCTATTATAGAATATGGTCTCAGTTTGATAAGGGAGGGCACCTCCACTTTAACACGTGCAGCGACATCATGTAATATTATCAATAGAACATAACAGGATAAATCTTTGTTGGGATGCAACTCTAGAAATAATTTATTTAAAAAGGTGAACAGAATTATTGTGACATAATAAAGAATAAAAAGAGGGTTTTAATATACTGTCGGACGCGACATATTATAACAAGGGTCAGGGTTATAACATGTGACATCACACCCATGATAGTACCTAGAGTCTACTGAGCGATTCTCTTGCTCATGGGTTGCATGTTTGCTTTATTTTTATTCTTTGTTTAGGTTATGGTGAGGATGACGAGGCATCCGAGTATCTGCCTCTGGATGATGATCCCTTATATAATATTTATTATTTAGAATGTGTGGTAGTACCTTGGACCTTAACGTCAAATTATGGATGACTGTAATAATTAACTGTTGTGCTCTGTTATTACTTGATATTAGGGATTGTATAATAATTTATAATTGAAATTTTAATATCGGTGGACTAGGTTTTGTGAGTTGATAATTATTTATAATTGCCTCCTCTTACGTTCTCTTATGTAAATCCTGTTATGATTTTATCTTGCTATGAACTCTTGTCTGTAACGATAGTGACGTCACGTGTCAATAAACTGGATATTGGTCGTGACGTTACAAAATGATATCAAAGCAAAGGGTTTACGATGAGAACTTAAGACAAGTATAAGATAAGGACATTTGAGAGATAAGAGATGGAAATGTACGACGATTAGTTGGACGAAAATGTGTTTACAAAGAGTTCTTGTCGTTCTATTTCAAGCCGATATACGATATTGAGCTGGAGGTGGTTCAAGTCCTGGAAATGATCCTCGCTATCGCCTTAGGGTTAGCCTGAATGATCACATCGTATGGATTCGTCCCGAGTTCTTTCCAAAAGCCGTCAACCTGAATGGTTGCTTTAACCATCCAATCTTTCAAGATAAGGTTTTGTTGGTATCCCTCCCTCAAGAGAAGTTCAGGGGTTACCACGAGGCTTACGCTGATCTGCTTGTCGATGGGGTACCCAATAAAAAGTACTTCGAGAATGGCAAATGGAAGATGAGTTTTGATGACCTAGTCGACCATATCAGTTCTGATCACGCGATATAGGGGCACCCCTATGTAACATCTGGTTCAATACCAGACAAATTCATAAACATATGTAATAAGTCCATAAGGATATTGCGTGCAAACTAAGGGATCTAGATGTGGAAGGTATGAGACCACGTTACTCTAAATGTAATAATTGTTATTAAGTCATGTCATTTGTACATAGTGTAAGGCCACGTTCTTATGGGCCTCTAAATATAATGATTATTACTTTAAGTCATGTCTTCTGTATATCTGGTGTGTCTATATATGCTAGCCAAGTACTCCACTACGACCCAAATATAACGAGAGAATTCCCTGTTATTCATTGCAGATATTGATGGATCCTTATTATCAGTATAGTGCTAACTCGTCGGAGATCCCCACACTTCAGGGCAAAGGTTATGGGCAACCTCGAGCGGGGGGCTCTCGAGGGCAATGAGCGGGGAATCCGCCAAGCGATCGGGTCATCGAGTTCTTAGTCGATGTGCTTATCAGGACCAGGAACCAGGGGCCTCAACCAATAGAGGATCGGGATATAATGTTCCGAAACATCAATACGCTCAACCCGTCGCGATTCACCAGAGAGGGTGACCCCACTCTTTTAGAGGAGTGGATTAGAGAATTCGAAAAACTGTTTGTTGTTGTTCACTGTCTGGAACATTGATGGGTGAACTATGTCATCTACTACCTTCGGGGGGGAGCAGATGCTTGGTGGCATACCGTAGAGGACTGTGCCCGAGCCCCAGGGTTCAATTGGGCGGGATTCAACTAGCTGCTCCGAAACAGGTATTACCCCGAGCAGCTATAGGAGTGTAAGGACGAGGAGATTATCACCTTGCAGCAGGGAGATATGATCGTGATGGAATACACACAGGAGTTCATGAAACTCCTACACTTTGTACCCGTATTTGACCACTTAGAGAAGAAGAAAAAGAGTCAATTCTATAGGGGCCTCGACCTGAGACTCAAATCAGCCATAGCAGCCATGAAGTTCGCCACGTACCAAGACATGTACGAAGCTGTACTCAACCAGGAGTGGAGTTTCTATGAAGAGGATGAGGAACTATGTGCCCTCCAGAGCAACAGGAGAGGAAAACGTCCCGGCCAGTCCTCTTACTCTAGATCCAGAAACAGCTTGTCCATTCAGAGGTCATCACAGAACAACACCTCGTCCTATGATGAATTGCCAAAAAGATTTCGGGGATAACCCAACCAGCAGTATGGATCTCCACTAAGCCCGGGGGGCCGTCAGCGTACCATCTCGGGACAACAACGCTATCCTCCTAGTTTCACCGGATGTTATAGGATGAATATTGGTTTCACCGTCTCGGACAAAGTGCGAATTCGCAAAGGAATATTCGCACCGTAAGGAGAGGCACTTTGCCCGAGACTGCCGGACGAATATTTCTTTCTACTTCACCTGTGGAGTGATAGGTCACAAAAATAGCGACAGTCCTGGGATTGCACCTGCTCCTCGGCCTCCTTCTAGAGGGGCTGCCTCGGGACCCCGTACTGAACTGTCAAGTAAGCAACGGTGGGATCCGACAACGGACCAGCCAACAGAGTGTTCATACTGGTACCTCAAATTGCACAACAGAGTGGCGCCTCTGGGATGGGTAACATCCACTTACTGTCTCAGTCTATTTACGTATTGTTTGACTCCGATGCCACCTACTCGTTCATATCTATGTCATTCCTAGAAGGACATGACATCACGGCCACTAACATGTACAAGGTCATCCACATTGGGTTACCCAATGATGACGTCGTACCTTGCACGAGTCTTATTCCTCAGGCACCTATAGTGATAGGAGGTGAAGAATTCCCAGTTGACCTAATCCAGTTTCATCTCCATCATTTTAACGTGATTCTGGGGATGGACTGACTAGAAGCACATAAAGCAATCATCGATTGTGAGAAGAAACTCATTCATCTAAAGAGCCCCAAGCGTGAAAAGATTGCATTCCACGGAGAGGGCTCGAGACCCGAACTACAGTTAGTATCGGCATTAATTGTGCAAAAAATTCTGCCTAAGGGATGTCGAGACTATCTGTGCAGTCTCGAAACATCGTCCAGGACAAAAATAGACATTTTCGCGATACCCTATAAGAGAAAATACGGAATTATTTTCGAAGGATATTCAGGGAATGCCACCCAATCAAGAAATCGATTTCGGCATCGACTTAGTACCAGGCACAACACTTGTGTCCAAGACACCCTGTAGAATGGCCTCAGCAGAGTTGAAAGAACTGCAAAATAGTTACAGGAACTATTACAAAAGGGGTACGTACGACCCAGTGTCTCACCGTGGGGAACACATGTGCTATTTATGAAGAAGAAAGATAGGAGCATGAGACTGTGTGTCGATTATCGTGAACTTAATAAAATCACGATTAGGAATCGATACCCACTGCTTTGAATTACGACCTGGATATTCAGTACCATCTGGATAAGGCTAATGTCATGGCTAATGCACTGAGTAGGAAGATTTGTAGAGCAGAGGGTAGTTTGCAGATGCTAAGAATCACAGAGACAGAACTGGTCGATGACATTAACAAGCTGGGGATAGAGATTCAAGTACCATCACTAGAGGGGGTGATAGCGAACTTACAGATTAAATCGACCCTACAAGAAGAGATAGTGCATGCTCGGTGGGCTGAGAGTCAATGCAGAAGACAAGGTATGAAATCTACCTAGGGACGATGCCTGGGTTTATGGTTCATAAAGACGGGTCGATATGGTTCCAGGGATGACTATGTATTCCTAATGATCAGAATCTAAAGAGAAGGATGATGGAGGAGGTACACCAGACTCCATACTCCATTCATCTTGGAGATAACAAGATGTACCAGGACATGAGACAGAACTTTTGATGGGTTAATATGAAGAGGGAAATCACAAAATTCGTGTCAGGATGCCTCGTGTCAATAAGTTAAGATCGAACACCAGTGACCCGGGGGACTACTACAACCGTTAGAAATTCCCACGTGAAAATGGGAATCAATAGGCATAGACTTTATCATCGGGCTTCCAATGACAACTGGGGATAAGAACTCAATTTGGGTCATCGTGGACGGTTGATCAAATCTGCACATTTCTTGCCTATCAAGAAAAAGTCGAACGTGAAGCGACTGGCGGAATTATATGTGAAGGAAATTGTTAGGCTACACGGCGTACTGAGCACTATTGTCTCAGATAGGGATATTAGGTTCCAATCGCGATTCTGGAAGGACATACAAGAAGCATGCAGAACTCGTCTAAATTTCGGCACGGCTTTTCATCCAGCAACGAATGTTCAAATAGAGAGGACTATACAGACGGTGGAGAACATGCTACGAGCGTGTGCATTCAACTTTATGGGATATTGAGACCTCTATCTACCGCTGATGGAGTTCACCTATAACAATAGTTTTCATGCCAGCATTGACAGACACAGTCAAGTTGATTAGATCCCGGATGAAGACAGCTCAAGATCGGGAGAAGAGTTATGCTGATACACGAAGACGACCGTTGGAATTCGAAGTTGGGGATCACGTCTTTCTAAAGGTCTCACCAACCAATGGAGTGATACGGTTCATGAAGAAAGGGAAACTCAGTCCCCGCTGCATTGGCCCCTTCGAAGTCCTGGAGCAGGTTGGGACACTCGCCTACCTTTTAGCCTTATCAGCCGATTTATCAATGGTACACAACGTATTCCACGTATCCCAACTCAGAAAGTACATGATCGATCCAAACCATGTCATTCAACATGTACCAGCGGAATTAAATGAAGACCTAACGTACGAGGAACAACCGTAAGAGATATTGGATCGTCGTGAGAAAGTCTTGAAGAATCGGAGATATCTCTTGTCAAAGTTCGATGGTCGAACACTGAGGCGTCGGAGATGGAGGCCACTTGGGAACAAGAGAAGACAATGCGAGAATTAAATGAAGACCTTACCTCTTTCAAGGTAATTTATAAATTTCTAAAAATTGATAGTTTAAAAATCTTAGTTTCGAGGACGAAACTTTGTAAAAGTTGATAGTATTATAATAACCCAAAAATATAGATACGTTTATTATTTAAAAATAAATAAATAATAATAATTAATATTGAGACGAATACGAATAAAAACAAACAACCATGCATCAGGATTAAAAATTTAGTTCTCAGAACTAAATTCTAAATAGAACTACAAACTCGTAATAAAATTAAAAAAATTTGATATATTAATTTCGATAATTAATAAAGATAATTACAAACAAAATCATAACGAAATCTCATAATTCGACCAATCGAAAGCCGCCACCTAATCCCTTATCCCTTTCTTTTTCCGCTATCCTGAACTCACGTAACCCGACCTACGCCTCCCCTCTCCCTTATTCCCTTCCTCCTCTCTCCCCCACTGTCCCTCACCGCCGTCGACCGCCAGGACATCGTCGTCGTCGACCGTCACTCGTCGCCGTCAACCTCTCCTCCCCTACCCCTCCCTCTCCTCTCCCCCTTCCCTTCCCTATAGCCTCGCCTCCATACCTCCCAGCCAGTTGCCGTCACCGTCCAGGTCACCCCCCTCCTCTCCCCACAACCTTTCCAACCCTTTCCACTATAGCCTGTTGCCGCCGCTGCCGCCTCACCGTCGTCGGAACACCACCACAGCCACTCTTCTTTCTTCCGTATCCAAGGTAACCTAACCCCATCCCGATTCCCCTTGCTTTGGATTTACTGAATTGTTTGATGGATTTGGAAAACTGGATGAGTTTGGTCATGGATTTGATGATGGGTTTAATGACGGGTTTGAGATCATGGTGGAATTGGTTCATGTGGGTGTTAGCTTGGGTGATGACATTGTAAGGTTAGGGGGCTTTTTTAAACAATCTCAAGGGAGTCGGGATTAGTTTACCAAATTTTGGTGTTTATTCTTATGCCACGAGAGATTAAGCGAGTTAAGGTGAAGGCGAGATTTATGGACATTAATCTGATAAATCGAATTAATATGACTAGTCATAAATCAGTAGGCAGAGTAAATAATGGAGACAAATCGACCTTAGTATAATAAAGTTCGCGACTAAGAGTTCTCTAATTAAGCGAATGGAACATATTATTAAAAGTCGTCGTACATGAAACTAACAACCATTAAACTTAAGGGTGACAATAAATCCTCGACACACGTACAATTGTTCGGATGATGAAGTCAAACTCACGAAGAGGGTCAAGTCACACGTCGAGACGAGTTCGATGGGAATGGACGAGCCAAGCCTTACCAAGGCAAGGGAGCCCCTTGTTATATTGTGATCGCATTGGATAAAAGGGGAGGATATCCCTTGAAATATTATTTGTTGCCGCATTAGATAAAGGGAAGGGTATCCCTGATATTTTATATTATGGTCACATTGAATAAAGGGGAGGGTATCCTCTGATAAATTATATTATGGTCGTATTGGATAAAGGAGAGGATATCCCCTGATATATTATGTTATGGTCGTATTGGATAAAGAGGAGAGTATCCCCTTATATATTATATTATGGTTGCATAGGAAAAAGGGGAGGAAAAATCCTCTATTATGGTATATAGTCTCAGTTTGATAAGGGAGGGCATCTTTACTGTAACACGTGCAGCGGCATCATGTAATATTATCAATAGAACATGATGGGATAGACCTTTGTCGGGATGTAACTCTAGAAATAATTTACTTAAAAAAGGTGAACAGAATTATTGTGACACAATAAAGAATAAAAAGGGAGTTTTAATATACTGTTAGACGTGAGATGCTATAGCAGGGTTATAGCATGTGACGTTACATTCATGGCAGTATCCGACGTCTATTGAACGATTCTTTTGCTCATGGGTTGCCTGCTTGTTTTGTTTTTGTTCAGCTTTAACTTTACTCAGTTTGTGGACAAATTCTAATCAAATTAATCATTTCACTAAGGTAAGGATGAACTCAACTTTGATTTAACTAACACTAAAGAAACAATAAACTATGTCAATTAATATGATGGAATAGTTAGGAACACGCAAAATCTTCCATGGTTTTTAGAGTAATCATTGATAAAAAAATGATCATAAATTAGTATGAGGTTGTGATTATTATAGCATAACAACACACATATGACATAATATGATCCAATATGAGTATTAAGATCCTCGCATGAGTAAATTCGAAACTAAGCTAACCTATCTAATTCATTGGAATAATATTCGGTCATACCTCATAATACATCAAATGAGTTCAATGTAAGAATCAATAAGGCGTACTAATGTATATCATGCATCAAATGAGTTCAATACATTAAGTTAAATCATTTTTGCTTCACATTAACCATAATGAGGTATGACTAATTGCATGGTTGATATGATGACATTAAACTGGTGATCAAGCTACATAAAATCATAATCTCAAGAATTAAATCAATGTCATATCCATCACTAACATGATCGTACTTTATGCTCACTATGCATTCCCTACTCATTTTTATGGATTCATTCACATGTCCTAACTAATAAAACTACTAAAAAAATATAGATAAAGATATAATCGTCATGAAAATAAAACTAATAACAATCATGATAGATTAAAGCCAATATCCCAAACAAATATACGAAAAGGGCTCTGCGTGAACAACGCCTCTGGAAATGAAGATGAAAATGTAGAACGATGAACGAGAATCCGACAACAAATGAAACGAACTTAGATCTAATTTAATTGAATGTAGAAAACAATGAAATTGGGTTTGTAACCTAAATATGATAGTCTACGCCCCTTTTCTTATGAGAAAAAAAGGGGTTTAAATAGGAAAAGAGACAGTATTCAAACACCACAAATTTCACAACAGAATCGAGTTTTTCGTCAAGCCAATTTCACAGCCACGGTGAAAATAATCACAGGGTCCCAGACCGTAAAAGTTGTCTTTTGCAAACTTCAAATCTCCATGTCAAACACCTTCTTATTCATATATTCAGTTGTTCTCAGCTCCAAATCAGCATGTGCTGTCCAAAATGCTCAAAAATGCTTTCAGACTTTATGAAATAAATCTGCAACACTCCTCTTCAAATACTCCTTCCAAACAACAATTTGGTCACAATCTTACGATCTGCACGCTTATCTCTGATGGTGTCCACTCTCTCATCGATAAAGATCGCATCCCTATCTTCTTCTGTTAGACCGAGTTTCCTCCCCTTATGTTGTATGTAGTCTTTGATATCTCTATCCTTATTCACATACTTCGATAAAGCATGACTCCTCGACTAGGGATTGGGCCTCGAAGAGGCATGGATGTGTACCGATGATCTCTCTCTCTCCCTCATCCCCATGAAGAAAAAATTCTCTACTCCTCCGAGAAACCCTCAAGGAGATTTGGATTGCCTAGTCAATCTTTTATACTTTATTCGGGATGGAGGTATAACTATTTATTACATATTTTGATATATTATTTTTTACTACTAAAAATGAATTTCATTTTGATCCAGAGTTATAGTATGTAATTTATATATCTTTGATGTTTCACAATAAATTTACAAAAAACTGTTTTTGATTGTCCCGCGATCAACTTTATGACTTATGTGGATAAACTTTGTAATTATTATGGCACGAAAGGAGTTTCAAAAAAAAGAGAGGAGCAATTTTGTAAGTCCCGATATGTGCTTATATGACCTTAAAGGGAGGGAGGGGGGATGGTTTAATAGGCTACTTGAGGTTTTTAAACAATTTAAAGTATTTTTTTTTCATCTCTATTGATCACCCCCAATGAGCTCTGCTGACTCAGTAGAGTGAATGTTCTGCCGAAAGATAAGGACTACGTTTCTTTTGACTTTTCAGAAGTTATCTCATTGGTTTCACCTAATTATCTAGTCAAAATAGCCAATCACAAAGCAAAGCAAAAAGGTAAAATGCATATTGATTTATAGTGGTTCTGACAATAGAGTTTACATGAACTCTAAAGGAAAAATTCGCTCTTCTCTTAGTGGTCAGCGTAATCAAATTAAAAGGTATTTCACTATGAATGATTTTTTATTGACTCTTAACCTTTCTTATAGAATGCATAGTTGGTGTACTCTAATCTATTGAACACCTTCCTTGAAGAGGTTCGTTACAGCACTTCTGATCTCTTTCTCAAATCAGTTAGCCTCGAAACAGACCCTTTTTCAAATATTAGTGAGCCTCTGAATGTTTGATGCAGGTCTGTTGTTCAACTAGTTTGATCTCTTCTCCATAGCAAGGTAGGCACTTGAGTATATTTCATTCAAATCTCTCGTTGAAGCTTTGCTCTTATCCCATATTTACAAAAAAGGATCATAAACTAGCAGTTGTTTCTTTTATCCTTTGAAATAATCTCAGCCTTCAATTTTGATTAAGAACTGTCCAAAAACAAGCTCCCAATGCTTCTGAAACGACCTGAGATTATCCAGCTTATATAACTCTGTCATTGTGCGCAAAAGTTTTGTCCTGTACTAAGCTTTGTTGTGCTGTCTTGCCGATACCCTGATAGTAGACCACTTACCTTCTTCTTTTTTTTTTCTTTTTTTTTTTCTTTTTACTGAAACAATCCTTTTATCCAATTGATCGAGTCCATTCTGAGTTTCCTGAAGTCCACCCTGCTGCCTTGTCCAACCCTTCTAACAACAAGACATTATCCATATAATCTACACTTTGCTGATCTGTTGCACTTTACTCTTCTGTCCTTTGAGTCTAAACCTTTTGTTGCCCTAGTGATTTTCCTAAACGTGTTTTACTTATCACTAATTTCTATAAGCCCGATGTTTGGTCCAACAAATTTGACTTCACGTCATTCTTCTTTACTCGCTTTCGGTAATGATTCATTTTTTGGGAAAAGATATAAAAAAAAGACTGAATCATATACTGATTGAGAGACATGAGATCCAAGAATATAAGGGACATAGAACGAATTCATGACCTCATATCAAGACATGCTATGCTCTGATACTATATCGAAGAACATGTTCCATCAAAAATCCAAATTAATGATAAAAAAACTCATTGATGTATTTTTTAACACATCTCACATCGTGAAATCTATCAATTGGCATATTTTGTCCTAGTCCTACTAAATCTTTGCCTCAACTTTTTTTGCCATCCCTTACACTTGTAATTAGGGTTTTCTCTTGTTTCATTAGTTACGATATCAACGTCCTACTTAACCCTTGTAATAACCCTATTCATAAAGCAAAGTCTTCTGTGAATCCTTGACGGATCCAGGTTGATGCTTCGTGGGTAAAGTACATATACTCCAATCAGAGGCCAGACTGTTCAACCACATTGAGCAAACACCGCACAAGACATCCTGAAGCCTGGGAAGTTATTCAGTTGATAAAATTGCCGAAGTCGCATTGTATGATGAATGTGGCGATTTTTCACGATCATAATAACTTCCAATGCATCAATTATCGTTGAGGCTCACACAGAGTGAGCCAGCTGATAGTAACAACAATGAGTGTCTAAAACCATCTAGCTTAGTTGTTCATTCGCTTCGACTGTTCTGCCTTGTCTAGCAAAATTGCAAGAACTATTTTCATCAGGAACACATAGCGAAATTGCAAAAATCACATACATAAGAAAGCAAACCAAACTTCCAAGCATCGTAAACTCACGCGGAGCATCAACAAGAGAATGATTCATGAGCCAACGTGAGCTGAAATCATCAAATTGCGTGTTCTCAACAATATTGATTGGATTTGCTGCTTTTTTAAATATTCAAGCATTCCAAAAAATTCTTCTGAATCTCAAACAAAGTTTAATGTCACAACAAAGAAGCATTCATTTAGACTTATCTAGGGTGGAAACCTTTCCAACACTATCATGCGCCAGTGGCATACAAGCGCGTCCACTCTTTAGCTGCAAAGCAAGCAAAAAGAAGCAGCACATCGAATCAAGATCACTAGGGAGCAAAAATATGTACACCTTACAAGGAAACAAGAGGAACGCAGATATCACCTGTTTCCACAGCTTCAGCTTCATTTGATTTCCAGTGTTTAGCAATGTTCTCAGAGAGTGGATCATC
>JAOVYX010022153.1:0-14940 GCA_035668315.1 Drosera spatulata | reverse complement strand
GAATTCAACCCGCTCCTCGCCTCCATGACCAAGTTCAAAGAGTTCGTTACCGTCATCAAGCTTTATCGCCTCCTCGAAACCCGCTTCGGGGTTTCACCGGATACACATTCCTACTCGATTTTGATTGATTGCTGTTGTCGTGTGGATTGCCCGGATGTCGGGTTCTCGTTCTTGGGGAAGATGATGAAAGAAGGGTATGAGTTTGATGGGGTGACCTTGAAGGTGGTACTGAGTGGGGTTGTGAGGGTGATTAGGAGGGTCGATGAGGGTGTGTGTGAGAATGTTTGTAAGAAGAGTTTGGTGGGCGAGGCGGTGAGGGTCGGGAAGGAGATCGTGGGTTATGGGTATTTGCCGAATGTGGTTGGTTTCGGGTCGTTGGTGAAAACGTTGTGTAGGTTGGGTAGGTGGAGTGAGGGTAGGGTGTTGCTTGATGGGGTGATGGGGATTGGAGTTGCGGACATGGTGAGCGGGTTGGTGGATTGGTTTTGCAAGGAAGGGATGATCGGGGAAGCAGAGTATGTTGTGAGGGCGATGAGAGATAGAGGCAAGGGTTTGGGCGTTGTGGCGTATGGTAAGGTCATGGAGGGGTATTGTTTGTCGGGGAAAGTAGGCCAGGCACTGAGAGTGCTTCATCAAATGGAAAGGGGCGGTTGTAAACCGGATATTGTCTGCTATAATATCTTGATAAATGGGTATTGCAAGAGTGGGAAGGTAAAGGCGGCACTGGAGTTGTTTGAACATATTCGTTGGAAAGGATTTGCTCCTAACACGATCACCTATTCTACTCTTCTTGATGGGTTATTCAGGGCGAATAGTCCTCGGCTTGCGAAAAGATTGTTGAAGGATATGCTAGATCATGGACAAGATCCAGATGTTGTGACCCTTGGTAGTTTACTACGAGGGCTATGCTACGGAGGACAGTTTCGTGAGGCCTTTGCTCTGCGAAGAGCGGTTGAGAAGAAGGGATTGCCCCCTAATATCGTGATTTACAACATCCTCATCGATGGCTTGTGTAACCGTGGCCTGGTAAAAGAGGCTGGTGAGCTGTTTTCTAGACTTTCTTGTAAAAACATACAACCGACTGGCCACACATATACCATCATGATAAATGGACTATGCAAACATGGCAAGGATGAGGAAGCATTCGATTGGTTAGTAAAGATGGTCGAGAGCGGCTGCTCGTCAAATTGCGCTCCATATGGTGTATTGATTCATTATGTCAGTGATAAGTTAGACAGACATTTCCCAATAAGCCGCACCTTTGTTGCCAAATTGTATGGCTTGTTGGACTCTGATGGAATAAGTGACTCCCTGAAAGAATTGTTAGAAAATTGTCTACGAAGATTAGAAAAGCTTCGGCTTCAGACCTCGTAGTCTGACAGAAGGTATGCTGCTATCTGTACCTCTTTGAAAGTTTGAGCTTTTTTTTCCTTCTTTTTTGTCTCAAGTTCTTACTGTTTCAAATTATAGGGTTTTACATTTGATTTTACAGTTCTTTAAGATGCATGGATTTGAGTAAAAGCCTATTCTCATCAAGCTAAGATTTGACTGACTTCATCTTTAGGGTTGTAATGTCAGAAACTAATATAGTTAACAAACTTTATGACCTGACTGCGTAATTCTAAGTAATTTGAAATATGAAAAATTACCGTTAAGTTTCAGTGAGGTGATGCTCATATGATTACTTATCTCCGCCAATGCTTGATGTGGAACCCACTCTGCGAACACAAAGTCATCTTATTGGTCATATCCAAAGAATGCTCTAGCCCCTTTTTACACCGCCACTACCAACAACAACCCAAGCGTTCCTGTTATAGACCAGATGATCAAGCTTCTTCTTTATGGTTAATAAATTGTCCTTGAAGGATTATCGTTGAATTAGTGGGGAATTTATTACTGAAAGATCTTGGTCATCCAACTAAGTTTTCTGCTACTTTGATTACTTAACTACGATCAGATTTTAAGCCTCTGATTAGAAGCATTTCCCTTCTTTATTGTTTTCTCTCTGGTGTTATTTTCCATTACATTTAGCAATAATTTGTGCATTACAAAGCAGTAATGTTCTAGACTTGAATTTTGATGTGTACTAATCAGGTGTCAGCTTGGTATCATGTTGAATGATTGTTCGGCCATTTGCAGCAATAAGCCAATAAAACTGAGCATCTGAGTAGCATGGATTTATTCCATTGCACTGCTTCTGTATTGTGGTTGTTTGGTACTATACCACTCCATTTTCTCATTTCAGATAGTTGTTGCTGTTGATATGCTGCTTTTTATTTCTGTTTAAATTAGGACTTTGTGCCTTTGGTCTCAGGTTGGATGATGACTGTTGCTACAGATGAAGAAGTAGTGAGGAGCATGTCCTGAAGGACTGATGACAGTTAGATCCAGGGATGGGTCGTTCTGCATCTTGTGGTATGCAGAAGTCCATCCAAAAGCATAAAGGTGCATTGTCTCACTCATTTTACATGCAAGTAATTTCACGTGTCTTGACTCTTGAAACTGTGGAACGTTGCAGTTGAAGCTCTTTGAGATCAATGTGATGATAACTTAACTTGGGAGCCTTGCTGGGCTAACTGGAGAAAGATGATATTTGAGGTAAGAAGCTAGGATCTTCATGTCATGGAGATCCATCTATTGTCACTGTGATTAAATTATTTTTTGTTTGGAACTGAATGATGCCACTTTTCCTCTCCCATTTTTTGTCAGGTTGCTTGAGTTGAAGTTCTCTTCTCCGACCAATAAAAAGGAGGAAGACGGTGCTGGATATATCATATGAAAATATGGTTTTTGTAGCCAACTTTGGGAAACAATAGGTCATCTGTCAATTTTAGGTTAGTTACAGTTCCTGCCGCTTAAAATTCTGGTCATTTTACATAAATTTATGGATTTTCTGCTGAATTGAACTCGCTCTCTTTCAACCTATGCGACTTAGACTATCTGTCGGCCACCATTGGAGTTGTTCTTTTCTGATTTGTGTCAAGTTTTTGGATGCCCCTATGGTGATGTGATGTTATGGTGCTTAATTGAGTGAGGTTTTAAAGTTAATGATACTAGTTTTTTATTCTACATGTCCTTTTGGCTGTTTTAGGTGATCTGCTCTGAGAGCTTGGATGTGAGAATGATTGCTGTGATGTCTCATTGAAACATCGTATCAATGACAAGAATCAAGCAGAACAGTTGACAAAGAAGGAAAGCAGGTAATCCAGGTTTCCTATTGGCAAACAATGTCAATAGTTTCTATCATTCTAGCACTCGATTGTGCAAAGGTGCGATAACAAGCCCCTGACGTTGACCTTTTTAAGATTTTATCAGTGGAGATTTGCCGTGATTTTGGACGGTTGACACTATTGGCAGTATGGTGGATTGCAGAAGGTCAATGCTGGCTGAGTTCAGAGGCTTTATATTCACTTTGACCGAGTTATTAGGGGTTTGAGTTGGAGCGATTTATGTTACGGGACCTTAAGGTTAACCCTAGTTTGAGTCTATAAATATGCTACCACTCTCAACAATGATAATATATCTTCTCTTCTACTGCATTAATGTGGTGGTGGTGTGAAGCACTAGAAGAGGCTTGTTTGTTGAAGCAGAATCAAATGGGGTTGCCTAAAGCTATTTGATCCGCATTTTGCATGGACAATTGGTCGATTTGTGACTGAGTGGATTCAGTTCCGGATGTAGCCTTGACTTGTGACTGTGACTTGTGCTATATAGCAGGCGAGTGCTGGTCAGGCATAGTAAGTTTGGAAGGGAATTCTACGATGGAGGGGATTTTCATGAGTTCCTTTGTGGATGAGGTGTTCGGTAAGCAGAATAGTTTGATGGCAGGGGCTCTTTGACGCAGCAGCTGGGGATTCTCCAATATGAACAGGAAGTTCGATTCTGGGAGCTTTTCTACATGCAGTCTGACTACGATTTACTGCAAGTACGATTCGGATTCCTTCTTGCTGTTGGATGATGTTTGACAGCATGGTTCTGGGCAAACCTGAAGGAGGTTCAAAGCTCTGCATATGTTGTATCACGAGGGATTTTTGTTTTGGTTCAGCTTGGCAGAGTGACACTAATCCACCAGGTATGCAGGAGCATATATGCAGTTCGTTAATAATTACTGAACTCTTGTTTTTTCTTCTATTATTAGTAAGGACAACTATTTTTTTATTGGTTTTTTATTATTGAAAGGAACAGTTGAAACAGAAAACAAAACCTTGAACTAGTGGATTTCAGCTTGTGTTTGTTGTTTTCTTTTGTAATACTAGTAATTAAAACCCTGTTTTCAACAATTGTTCTCTTTTATGTGATGAATTCTCTTTTCGAGTTATTGGGATTTTGATACTTACTGGTTCGGGATTTCATTGTATTTAACTCCAATTCCTAAAGCCCATCACTATTATGCTCGAGAGTAGAGAGTGGTTTTTTTGATGTCATAAATTATTAGTAATTTTTTTTAGATCTCAAAATTTCTCTTTGCATAAAGAGTGGTTACGATTTCAAGTATGAAACAATCAGCACACATTTGAGGAGCTCTTTTATAGTAGTATTAGTCTTAAAGTATCAATACAAAAAATCAGATCATGTCAACCAGTCTCAATTTCTGTAATTTGTATAGCATACTTGGTTACTGTTGTGCTTTTGTCTAGTGCTGATCGGGGACCGCTGTTCTCTTGGCCTAGCAACAACTAGTACTGTTATAAAGCACACTACCAATTTATTAGGTATCCCATTGTGTACTAAAAGGGGAGGGTTACAATCAATCAATTTACAAGCAGTTCTATTGCTTAATTCTATGAGTTCTTTAACGAAGTTACGACGTACTGTAACTTATGGTCTGCTCAAGGTCCGAGTCATAATCGTTTTATTTGGGAAAGTGTTCGTGATTTACTTTTTAGTCGTAAACGATTCACTGCTGACATAGCTGCACATTTCATTTTCTTAGCCCAGCTAAACGGTCCCGGTGAGTCTGCTATCTTTATTCCATGAATGGACCTCTCATTGCCCGCCCACCTACCCTTCTCTTTCCACAGCTTCTACAAAACTCCTTCCATTTTGGGGGTCTGAACTTCCTCACTATCCCTTATTCTACTCTTCATTCCCATTATATTCCCATCATGGAAGCAATGTATCCTGCTGCTTCACTGATTTCTGCAGTGAGCAAGGGAAGGGGCGGCATATGGACTAAAGAAGAGAACAAGAAGTTTGAAAGTGCTCTTGCTGTTTACGACGATAGGACCCCGAACCGATGGCTTCATGTCACGGCCATGGTACCGGGGAAGTCGGTTTGGGATGTGATCAGGCACTATGAGGAGTTAGAAGAGGATGTGAATTGCATTGAAGCTGGGTTGGTTCCGATTCCAAGTTACCTTGGCACTGCTGCTTTCGACTTGGATTGGGGTGATGATGGTAGGTTCGATGGTGCCTCGAGGAAGAAGTCTGTGGGGATGGCTAGAAATCATGAGCATGAGAGGAAAAAGGGTGTCCCTTGGACTGAAGATGAACACAGGTACATGCTTCATTGTTCTGCTATGTTGTTTTTCCAGTGTTTGTCACTGGGATGTTTCCAACTATAGGAGAGCTTTTAGAATTTGTATCAGCTTATGTTTGGATTCTTGTATCATTATGCTGACCAGGAGCGTATGCTAATTGGCCACATTATGGGAGGCATGGAGGCCCTCTTCCGTTTTGCTTTATGGTATCCCAGGTAGCTGAGGAACCGGCTGATGATGCTGAAATTTAGGGTCTGCCCTGCTAGAATTTAGAGATGATATAGAACTACGTTTACTGCTTATGACTTGTCGATAAGTCGATTATAAATCTGGAAGAAATATGCACTAAAGAGTACTCATAGGTGAAAGTGTGTATAATCCATTTGGCACACACGCATTTCGCCTAAGCAGTGGCTACTTTTTGGCCAACTTATAAACAAACCATCCATCCCCTTATTGTAGCAGCATTGGTGGTATGCATGGAGTGTTTTGGTTCTGAACCATGCTAAATCCGTGAGATATTGCAGGAGGTTTCTACGGGGTTTGAAGAAACATGGGAGAGGGGACTGGAGAAACATCTCGCGGAATTTTGTCATCTCAAAGACACCAACCCAAGTGGCGAGCCATGCTCAGAAGTACTTCTTAAGGCAGGTCTGCACTGGAAAGTATAGGAAGAGGCCCAGTATTCATGATATAACTACATCTACTCTCGCAGATACTGCTGGACCCGGCAACGAATCTCATCCTTCTCCAAAACAAGCTACTACTCAACTGCAGCGAAATTCTGGCGTTGCCTCCAGGATGTTACTGGACTGGAGTCTTCCTGATGGTGAAACTAGGATGATGTTTAACAATGCTACTCGAAATGACTTCCTAAAAATGTCGCCGTTAAAATTGCAGAAATACGCTCACAACCATGCCGATCACCTCCTTTATCTTAACAAGGTTCTTGGGTAGGGTTTGCTATTTGATTCGCTAGACATGTGAAGCTGCTGATCATGGGTTCTACGATAGTATATGTTCGGTTGGCGCTTCCGGGATTTGTAAATAATTGTTGGACTTGACACTAAAATTGTCAAACTTGTTATTGTAAATACATCGTATCAATTATTATTGAAGATTGCCAATTTGATTTGCACTCGAAACAGTACTTGGTTTACGGCATGCCAATTCATAACCAGAGAGTGTTACACATGACATGGTAGTGATGACTTGTTCAGGTCCAATAGAGATAAAGCCCCTGAGAAAATGTTATGGCACGCAAGTTTCATTATCCTGAAACGTATTTGACAGTCTTATTTCATTAGTGTTGCATGTCATGCCCCGTGTGGAACAAGTTAAGATAGAGGAGACATTCTTAACACTCCAGCTTGATCCGTCCGAAGAATTTGTCCCTCGCTACGTTATTCCACTACGTGTGATCCACCTTTCGTGGAATTCAAGACAACCTTTTCGCATGATTAGGCAAGTTAATCATATCAAAAAGTTGATCACTCAGATGCCACGGCCAAATTAGCTGATCCAATCAGAGCAGCCTTTATAGGATTCGTTGTGTATCAGATTGGCCTACTTTTTCCTGGTATATGCTCTTTTCCAGCCACTCATTAGATCTTTGGAGCATCCAACATGGCTATATGGACCAAACTTTTGTAACATCAGTTTCCTCATGTGCCTGACACTGCATTCCACTCGTTACGAGCATATTTCTATACTTTCTGCGAACAAATGTGGAACGAGATAACACGATTGATCCGCATCAGCACTGATGCGGATCCACGCCTCTCCTGTCATCAAGTCCTTCCTTTCTGCTGCTATTCCTTTATCATGGTGATCGCAAAAAGGCGAAACATGACGATCAAAATGCCTTTGCTTCTAAGGACGTGATGTGCACATATACTGTAGAAGCTTTTCAAGGCAAGGCAGCTTTGCTTCTGAGAGCAAAGGTGTTCAGTTCATTCCCCACATTTGTCGCTCTAAAGAAAAAGCAATCAAGACACATAATTAACTGTGGCAAACCTAAACGGTTTTATATGCGAACATGAATTGATGACACGAACCTGAAGCAGGTCTTCCCGAACTCATTCTCGGAACCGCCTTATTAGTAGGGGGAGTGAAGCTCAAAAGCTTCTCCAAATCAAGAACTTCTCTCTGCGAAAATCTTCCTAATGGAGATCTTTCTTTCTGAGCCATATATTTTCATATGAATGCCCTTTGCTTTTTCATAGTAGCTCAGCAACAAGTAGATCAACGCCAAGACAAGCAAAGTCTCACAGCCTGAAACTATACAGATTTACAGATGTCTCTAATCCTATCGACTATGACATTGCGCTGATGAGTAACAACGTATGGAAAAGACTTCTTGGACTGAGGACAGCAAAGGAATAAAGCTACATCAGCGTTCCCACTTGTCGCCGGTACCCACCTTGGAGCACCACCTGTGTAGCTCCAGTTTCACCAGATGAATCATTAACTATTTTCTGATTAGCAGAAAGCAATATCAATATCAAACATGTAACATCTTGGAACATTGCTCAGGCTCTTCCACGAAGTAACTAATCAATATGGCGGAATAACAAAATTTCCAACCATAATTTAAACAAGGAAAAACAAACGAAAACAAAACATTTTACATTCATAATGAAACATAGGGAAGTCTTGAACATCCATTTAGTCATCACTAACATCACTGAAGTCCTCAATATTATCATCTTCTTCGGTTTTCTTGTCCTCGTCATCGGTGTCCATCGCATCTTCAGATTCTTCCTCACTGTCAGTGTCCTCAAAAACAATGGGAGTAATTGCCTCTAACTCATCCGGTCCATCACCTTCGATCTGATCAATGTCAAAGAGCACAATTAGCATATCATTTCAATAGAAGGAGCTCACTGGAATGCAACATAACACAGTATTTACCCCTGCGTCTATCAAGTCCAGATAGCTAGCCAGTTTTAATGCAGGTCGTAGAGTTGAAACCCTAGCCTCAATAAGCTGCCCAAAAAAAAAAAAAAAAAAAGAAAAAAAGTGAGAAGCAAACAGGTCTATTTCATTAACAACTGAGAGTCAAATGGAGATAAAGGTAGGAACAGCGAGAAAAAAAAACAAGGCAGTAGGAGAAGAAAGCGAGCTATTGGAGAGACGAATTTGATCCATCAGATACTCATGTCAAAAGTAAGAGAAAGTAGTACTAAATTGATTTTTTATTCAAAAAAAAAAAAAATGCCTAGGCAGAGTTGGATACCTGGTATAATGAGTTCAGGGCAACCAAAGAGGACTCCTGAGATATAATATTGCTAGCATGCTGAAGAACTAAACTTCTCAGCCATGGAATGGTACAAACCACCACTGCACCCCTGTAATTGGCACCAGAATGCAAACATCAATGCGAATAGCACTACAAACAAAACCTTCATACCATTTTATGCGAACAGCTTTAGGAATAAGTGATAGTTTGCTTTCATTCTAAGCAATAAAGTCAGAATTTCTTCCAAACCTCTAATAGGTAATACTCTTCCTCTTCGTTTTGTACATTGTTTCACAACTCTGATTGAGTGATTGATACCTATGGAAGACTAAGTACTCAGAACATAACATTCGAAAGTGCTTTAGTAAACAAACCTTCCTCAATCGACGTTTTTTCTTTTTTTGTCAGTTAAAATAATACCTCCTTTGAGTATTAGGAAATAGGAATAGCGTCAGAAAGATATTGTTCTCATGTCCAGACCACGATTAACCATGAACCATGGCAATATCCTCTTCAACCAGTCACATCTAAACTTTCTGTCAAAAAATTAAATTGTGGATCCCAATAAAAACATCTCTAGGCTAATAGCTATCTGTGAAAGTTGGCCCTAAACCAACAGGTTCTTTAGAATCACATAACATGCCTGATGCACATCTACCTCGCCTTATGACAAAAAGACCCCATTCGTTGGTTCTTAAAGATTAACAAAAAAACACGGACAATTTCTGTATTTGCTACCCTTGAACATTCTGATATTCCAAAAAATTCTTAATATTTGTTCCACCCTAAGCTTCCTCCAAAGTTTCCAATACTTTGGTACTGAAACAAATCAGTTCCTATGCCACCAATATCATTTTTGCTATGGCAATAAGGCATTGAGTACCTTGTGTCCGAGCCCCAAGGGCCAACGATCCACTGTTTTCTAACATACCTGCCTACCTCAAAACACCATTGACTATTTCACACACTAATATGACCCTTTAAACATAATATAACAGTCTACACATTTTTGTTAAGGGAAACTCTTGAACAAAATCAGGAGTTGAAACCAACAACCTTAGACATACATGGACGATTCATACAAAGTTTAATTACCATCAATAATTACCTTTTTCATTCTTTGAATGTGGTTTATCTTTCTCTCAAAAGATTATACACTCAAATTTGAACAGCTTTCCGCACAAGGTGTCGAGAGCTAATGGGTGGAACATCAATATCATAGACATTACATAGAGAGTATCCCAATTAGAAGAGAATGAATCGGTTGCTGGATTTTTCTTGCCTTTCCGTTCTTCAAATTGTACAATATACCATATCTTTGTTGCTGATTACTTCGATTTGCCAAGCACCAAAGAGATACATCAGCTTATGAACCCCAAGTAGGAGATAATGCATGCATGACTACAACTTGGATTGACTCAAACTCCATATGATACCCTACAAATTATGAGTGGGTGCGAAAATCATATCTATGTCATTTTCAGATTCATCCAACAATCATAGTTATCAAGATGTTTCCTAGTCGTCGCCTAGACGATTCAACGCAATCAAAGTGCCCAAGACTAGCCTCACCAACCTTTGCCATTGATTTTTGCAGCAAGATGAGCGCCATACCCTGAACGTCTAGGCATTGACTTGGGTGCATGAACCTGCCTTAGACACCTTGGGACGCCTTATTTTTTATTTTAATTTTTTCAACAAGTTCTATTAAAACAAAAATAAGACAGCTAAACTTGACAATTAGAAATTTTAAATTGATTTTTATAATGGGTCCAAATCTTACTTTATAGTAACAAGACTAAAAGCTTGATACTCAAGACTACTAAAAGGTACTCTCTCCGTCCGGTATTAATTGCAACATTGACATTTGACACGTATATTTATGTGGAGGTTAAAGTTTTGGTGCATTTTCATTTTTGCCCCTTTGGTTTGTTAATGGGTGATGAAAGAGAAAAATAAAAATGAAAAATGATAATGGGATACAGTGATGTGACGTAAAATAAATGTAGAGATACTATGTTAATTTTGCTAAAAAAACCTCCATTTTAGGTAGTGTTACAATTTTTTCCGGGCAGATAAATTAGGAAATTAGTTGCAGTTTTTTTCCGGACTGAGGAGTACTTCCTATGACAGCTTGCATGACTAGCTATGGACCATTTTGATATCTTGTCATGCCTATCGACGACTAAATAGAATGCATAATCTTGCCCCATCTCCTCTTTCCACCCGACTCTTTGAAGACATCTATGTCCTACAAGGAATCATCTCAAGCTTCTAGCAGAAGGACATATTTTTTTTGAATGGAGAGATTGAGAAGTGGGAGGAAATTTTGTTAAAACATTGATACGCATGAAATAAATATTTGACGGTAACATTTACTTTATATTGGGTTCCCATGAACATAATTGCTCAAATTTATACACAACTGATGCAAAATATATAAACTCTAATTTAACCGTAAGATTCACTAATTGCCCCACGGACGACTAGGTGGGAGGCATCCTGGACCCCTAGGCTACTGTTGTCACCTTGCCATCTTGATAACTATGTATTGAATATCCATCATGCATTCATGATAAGATCCACAGAAAGAACACGCCACATAATGATGAGAAATTAAAGATAAAAGAAATTAGATAAATCCAAGAACAACCTCCAAGATAATCAAGACACAGAAGCAGTAGCAACTAGTCCACTGAGAACTCAAAATGCATCAAATCATAAACAAAAATTAAAATTAAAAAAAACCCAGGTGTACCTTGACTGAATAATAGAAATAAGAGACTTCAAGAGCTTAGAGATATCTGCTGGGTTCAAGAGCGAGATCGAGTTTGCAATAACCTGGAAAGAAAACCTGTTTTCAAATAGAAAAATGCAATGGAGCTAGAATTCTAGAAGCTAGATATTCAACTCAGACAATTAAACCAAGAACAAAAATCAGATCTTTTCATCTTGGTTATACAGGCAAACCAACAGAAAAAGGCAAATGGAGCTAGATTTCCAGATATTCAGCTTAGAAAATGAAACCAACAACAAAAATCAGACCTTTTCGTCTTGGTTATACAAACAATCTAACAGAAGAGCGCGATCATCAGCATGGAGAGCCTGCTTGAGCAACACTTGCACAGAATCAGCACTAGGAAGTTGTGTCTGAATAGTTTCATGTCTTTCAAGTGTTTCAGAATCCTTGTTGCTAATGAGATTAATAGTAGCCAGTTTCTCAGCAATAGTAGGTTCATTATCATCAGCTTCAGCTCCAGCTATAGCGTCCTCATGAGCTTCACGACCTGAACCCAAGAAACCACCAAAATTACAGAGCATAAATCAAACAGGGAGATGATGAGGAAAACGACAACAGCTGCAAATAGCGTCAATGTGGCAGTATGAAATTGTCACTGATATTATTTTACTGTAATGCCACTTAGAACAACTTCACATGGATACTTTCACAGGACACATGCACATAGCTGGTCAGATTCTACAATATATAGCAGGCTAACAATTTTATGCCGGAGAAAAATTTCACTGTTCTCACAAAAGGTCTTGATCTCATGGCAAAATGCAGATTTAATTCCCCGGCTAGTATAAAGAGCAATGAATATCCCCGCGCACAACTTTAAATGCTCAACACAGTCGGTAGTATGGTTTTATATTCTTTAAAAAGAGGCAAAGAACTGATAATGCCCCTACCAAAGTCGTGCAGATTTCAGGAAAATGGCCCACAGACAAGTGGTTTGCTAAGGCTAGGCTCATTCCCGTATGTTAGATATACATTCTTGGACCTATTATCATCAGTTCAGATTGTAGAACTACTTCCTTGACACTGTACATCAAGAAAAAACCCTTACATCTTGGAATGAAATGAGGAAAATATTGGTTTTCTGTGTTCACATGTTGTTTCAGACAAAATGAGGAAACAATCAATTGTGCTCTGCATTTGGGAGCGGAAACTAGCCCACGAAAATACAATTTTACAAAACCTGGGTTGATTGGCTAAGAATGATGGGATTCTGGATAATAAAAATATTATGGAATTATAGTTAGTTTGCTGAAGTAGAATGAGTGCCCAGAGTGCATATATAATATTGGAGTATGAAAACTTGTCGATGTGTTGCAGATATAATATCATGCAATATAATAATGACTCAGATATCTGAATACATAAGAAATGGTACGATTTAAAAGAAAAAAAATGATAAAATGTGAACTAAGAGATAACTGAAATGATGCCAAAAAAAGTAAAGTAGAATAAAAGAAAAATAAAAATGGAAAACCTATAAAAAGAAATACAATGATTGTTACAATTGTCACAATAAATACATATTTCGAGAACTTGTATTCTTCAACCAAAAATCATAACGAACAATTTTTCTTAGTATTTGATTTAAAAAAATGATGTTGGATCATCCCGTCCCACAATGTAAATCAACCAACGTGGCATTTTCTATTGAACCGAGTAACAAAAATTAGATGAGGAGAATAGAAGGATAGGTGCAAGTCAAGAAGAGGGAAATGAGAAGATAGGAAAAGAGCAATAGAAAATAAAAATAAAAATGGTGTCCAACAGTCCATACCTTCACCAAGGCCTACCAAAACACACGGAAAGTGATATACATAGAAGTGTTGGAAAACAAGCTTCAAAAGACTGTTCAAAGAGTTGATTTAAAGTTCCCACCCTCATAGAGATACATACTACCCACTAAAAGTCCTTTGAATTTTCAAAAATCCATTTGATTTGCCGTTTCACACTGTTCAAACAATACATGAAGCCAAAATATGTAAAGACTGGCGAAGGCTTTTACCAACTTGGTGTCCTTTTGAAAGACTTCCTCGCTTATCAAGAAAAACATTGTTGTATGACCAGAAAACACAAAATTTATATTAAAAAGCGGGAAAACAGAATAGTGCTAAACCAATCCCAAAAGTTTTGATTTCAAACACAACCACTAAATGAGTAAGATATATGGAAATCATGGAAAATTGGATTACAGTCTGCCTCGTCGTCAGTTATTCCCTCACTATGTAAGATGCCTAAGATCCAACTCAAAATCTCTTCTAGTCCTCATTGTTCCATTCGTCAACATCTTCTTGTAGTGAATCTCTTCTATCACCAGGAAGAGATGCCAAATTCTAGTATTTCTCTTACAGACCTCTAAAGCTCAACCCTAACTTTTATAACATAATAGCAATCGTTTGACACTAGACAGTATAGACAGATCAAACCATATTTATCTGCAAGAACTAGAAGCTTGCTGATCCTCTATGGACATCAATGGATCTTATGGACATTGTTGGAAGAATAACCATGCCTGCAAGAAACAAAACCAACATTTATACTGAAAAAAAAAAAGTGAAACAGCACAATCTCACTGATGCCAACTATTTCTTCTTTCGATACAACATCTGGATCGGGTGCTTTTCTTTTCTTCTTGGATTTTCGCCTCACGAGTTTGTCGGCCGACGCCTCAAGTGCATTATTCTCAGTACCCATGAAACAAGCGCCTGCAGTCACACAAAAATGAAAAATATAAACCATAACATAATTTGCAGTAAGAGCTTGTTGTCAAGGAGCACATGCATGAATCTGATACAACACAAGCCCAGGTATGAGTGTATGACACAATCACTATCCTTTTCTTCTCAATAACCCCAGCTGAAACAAAAGAAAGATATACTCTCAAGACATCCGGTAGTCTTTTTAGCAGCATGATACTCTTGAAAGGCAATGGCAGGAACTACACCGAACACTCCGACAAGTAGTGCAACACCAGGGCTAACATTAACATGTAGCACTAATTGCACTAATGAGTACTGCATCCTCAAAATCATAGCTCTCGGTTTACATAATACTGGCAAAAGATTGCCAACACACCACATAATATCAGCGCCAGAACCAGTTTTTGCAACCAAAATCAGCTCTCCATCATTACATCCATCTTTAATCTCTCCCCCTCAAAAGTGGTGAAAAATCAAATCTTGCATTTACAGCAAAACAATTCAGCTACAAATCATAGTAAAAAAAAATCTATGTCCTGTACTTTTAGGCGTTTTAGGTGTGATTTAGACAAAATTGATGCAAACAGAGCTCAGGATCACAAATCTCGCGACGACCCATTATTTATCCGGTGATTTCGTGAACTGGGCCAGTGTCATATTATCGAATTCTGGCAAAGACCCATCTCAGATTTCTGCAACCCAAATCACATACTGTGAACACAT
>JAOVYX010022152.1:0-14945 GCA_035668315.1 Drosera spatulata | reverse complement strand
GAACGGTCTGTTGAGCCCTGGACAAGATGTCCTTCGATCACTTCGTCGTCGTCGCCTCCCACTCCGCCATCACACACTCCATGAGCTCGAACCTCCACCAAATAAGGATGAGGAGAAAAATACCGAAAATCAATTATCGAACCGAACCGAAAAAAAATAGATACGATAAATTTGATTTTCGATAATTTGATTTCCGATTTTTACTTGAAATTCGATTTCGGTTTTAGATTTCAAAGAAATTCGATAATTCAGTTAACCGAATTAATCGAAATTTCTTTTTTTTTTTCTTGTTTTATCTTTTATTATTCACCTTTATATCTTTTTCTATATTGATTTATTTAACAAAACTATTTATTAAGTATACTAAAAATACTATTATTCTCTAGATAAAGTATTTATAACTCAGTTTTTATTTTTTGTCTTTTGAAACACATTTTTTTAATATTTTTTACAATAAAAGAATGATATTTTTTAATCCTTTGAAAATTCGATAAAAAATCTAAACCGAACCGAATTTCGGTTAGCCAAAATCCAAATAACCGATATAATTTCCTTCAGTTTCAGTTTTTAATTTCACAAAACCGAATTAAATTGGGGTTAATCGAAATTTGAGAAATTTCGATTTTTACCCACTTATCACCTCTACCACCAATAATGATCTTATATACATTTTAATACATATATATAGAGAGAGAGAGAGAGAGAACGTTGGGGTTGATTTTGTGATAGCGTAATAGCTGCCACTATACTATAAGTTTTATTTTTTACAATATAAGTTGAAAAATTTATACTGTAAGTTATTGAATGCATACTGCCATATTTTAGTTATATAAATCCAACACTAAAATCTAACAATATAAATTCATTAACTTACCGTATAGATGTTTCAACTTACAATATAAAAGGTAAAACATACGGTGTAAAATCAGTTAAGTTGGTTGATTTTAAATCAGCCATCCATTTTCCATTTATATGTATATATTCAATGAAAATATGAACGAACTAAAATCAATTTTAGAAGGGAAAAAAAAAAAAAAACAAATCAAAGAGATGTTATACTTTCTTTAAATAAAACCCCACATCCTCTGCCTCTTCCAATCAGGCACCTCCTTCCAGCATGTCCACGCCCCTGATAACGGCTCTCAAAGGAGATGGAGCAGGTGGACATGACGTTATAATGATCAAATTTGAAACACATACAATATAAGAATTATAATATACATATATATAGATATAAATATTTGAATTTAAATAATAGAAGCTAAATTATAATGCTTTAAAACTTTAAACTAAAACATATTATAATCCAGCTAGATCTAACACTTGACGTAGCCACCCACCCCCAACGTACTTAGTCTCCTCCTCATCTCCGTGAGCAAAAGAATGTGATGACGATGGATAAGGGGAGACAAATGGTCGAGCAGTTGCTGATATGGACGGACGGGGAGCTGATGACATGGATGGGCGGAGAGCATGTGATATGGAGGGACGACAAGGAGTAAATAAGAGATCAGGTATAGGTTGATCCTCCTCGAGGAACTCATCTTCATCACATAACAAAGTCGTCCCTATATCGTGGAATCCAATCTGTGATACAATATCTCTCCTATCTATATTTGTTTGAATTGGTTAAAGCGAGTTTATTGTAACCATTGATTGAAAAAGTAGATGAATCACCACCATTGATTTTTTTCTCACTAAAAGACAAAAAAGATAGTTTAGATAAATGAGTGGTTAAGATTGATTCACTTTATCCAATTAGTTAAAGTCACTTTAGCAACAGTCGAATTCAAGCCCCTAAGAAACCTTCTTGTAGACATTTGCAAGAACAGAAAAACATATATACAAAATTTATAAATGCTCCTACGAGAAATAATATAAATGCAAAATTATTAAATGAGTTATCTTTTTTTTTCACTAACAAGCTTAACTAATTATTTTTTCCGGTAACAAGGTTCACTATTTTTTTGAGTAATTATTTGATCCCACTTGGGCATGAAGAATCCATACGATTTACGTACAATCTTTAAATATTTTTTCACAAAAAAAAAAAAATCAAACCCAAATCATCCAACTCCATCTCCCAAACCATCGTCCAACATTCCCAAAATCACCAACGATATACTTCTAAGCAAATAGGCGAATAATTATATTGGTGATATGAAACACATGAGAGGATTTATCCACATGTGACACATGTTTGTGATATCATAAATAATATTCCTTTCATTCCAGAAAAATTGTCATATGTTAACTTCGTATGTATATTTATTTTTTATATATGAGTTGGATTTTTGACCTAATTACTAAAATGCCCACAAAAGGTAGGAGAGAGCTAGACGAAGAGAGTAAAGAAGAGAAAAACAGTAGTGAGTTAGGATGATATGATATAAAATAAAAAAAAAGATGTATTGGTATTTGCGAACGTTGATGATGAGTTGGATTTACGAAATAAATATGTTGTAATTTATGTGAAACATTCATATTTTAAAAAACGTCGTAATTTTTATGAGACGAAGGAAATATATAAGATTCCTATTTAAAATAAATTGATAATAGGTGTAAAGATAGTTTTATATTAGTTTGCTCGCCAGTGCAATAATGCATGCATATCGAAAGAATGAGATTATCGAAGTTATTATTGATAATAATGCTCATGTTGTTATATTGGTAACAACATAAATAGTCTATAGTAACCTATTTCATATTTTAGTACTATAATTTCAACCGAGTTCAAGAACATAAACTTGATTTAAAAGCTAAATTAAAAAACAGTTCGATATTGATAACATTATGATAAGAAAGAAGCAGAGATATGTTTCGCGGCTATGGCTGACAGCTAGTCGGGGATGGAGGCTAGATGAAGAATAAGATGAATAGCAAATTTCCTCGAATATAAAACCATTGTTAAATTTTAGTGATTTGCAGTCAAATATAATTCCCTCGTATATATGAAGAAGAAGAATAACAGCCAGTCAGTTTTTCTTTAAAAAAAATTATGCAGTTGGTGTTTTTTTTTTTTATATTACGTGGGGTTTTTTTTTATAAATTAGCTGTTGCTTTTTTTTTTCGTATTCTTATTTTCGTAAATTACACGGTTGATTTGATTATAATAAGAAGTTTCATGTTTTTCTTAAATTGGAGGGTGGCTTGTTTTTCAAAAAGGACAAATTTTCTAAGATACACTTTGGAAAAATATTTCCGATACTCCATAATGTCAAAATTTCATTTAAACATCACTTTTAAGTTTTTTTTTTTTAAAGAAAGACAAACTAAAATGAAAGAAATCATACTCAGAATATCCCTAAACTCATTAATCATCAACCTTCATCCACTACGACCACCACCATGGTCCAACCGCCACTCAACCACTCTGTTTCATTGAAACTATTCTATATAAATATATAATATTAGACCTGATGTGTTTTTAAGGTTATGCATTTCTAATAATTAATATGTGGGTTGAAACTTTAATGACTATGAATTTATGATTTTTTAATGATTAATGTGTGATTGGATTTTTAATGTTAAATATATAATGCTACAATCACTTTTCTTCTTCTTTTTTTATTGGTAAATTGGGCCTAATAGGTTTTTAAGATTATGGATTTCTAATAATTAATATATGGGATAAAACTTTAATGATTATGTGTTTATGATCTTTTAATGGTTAATGTGTGATTGAGTTTCTAATACTTAATATGTGTGTTTAAATTAATCATATTTTTCTCATGATAAATTGAGACTAATGAGTTTATAATGATTATAAACCTTAATATATGGGTTGGTACTATAAAAATATTAAATAAACACAATATGATATTCATACGTAAAATATTATCTTTAGGTTTAATAATATATTATCCATCTATGTTACATATGATTGAAACTAGTAAATATATAATGCTTCAATCGTTTTTTTTTTTTTTTTTTTTTGGTTGGTAAATTGGACCTAATAGGCTTTTAAGATTATGGATTTCTAATTATTAATATGTGAGTTGGAGTTTTAATGACTATGGACTTATGATCTTTTAATGGTTAATGTGTGGTTGAATTTCTAATGCTTAATTTGTATGTTTAGGATAATCACACTTTTTCTACTGATAAATTGGAACTAGTGGTTTATAATGACTATGAATCTCTAAAGGTTAATATATGGGTTGGGTTTATAGAAATATTAAAAAAAAACACAATATAACATCTATATGTAAAAGATTATTTATAAAATTTTAATAATATATTGATCATCTATATTACACATGATTGAAAAAATAGTTTTGTTTACGTGGAATGTCACGTCGAGCAATAAAAGCTTCGCATGTGTGAGACAATTAATGGTTTTTGGTTTTATTGGTAATGTTTTATTGTTAACACTAACATGAGTTGATCTTGTTGAATGTGTGGTATTAGCTGAATCCATATGAATGTGACCTTGCATTGAGAAATGGTTTTCATAATATTAACGTGGATTATCATAAGCTTGACGTTTTGGCGTTAGTTAAGGGCTGTAAGGCGAGAATATTGTGAAACAACTACTACTATGACTCAAGAACTGCAACAGCAACTACACATCTTGAATTTAATGTGTTGAAACAAGACTAACTCGTCCATATTTGAGGTCGTAGTTAGAAACAATCGATAATTATCACAAAGTCAAGTTTCCCGACCTTGTATTAGCTTGCTAAATTGAAGCAAGGATTTAATGAAATTCCAAGTAGTACAAAATATCCACATTTTCCAAAGTTATCTTCTTCTTCTTTTTTAATTTTTTTTCCGAAGCAAGACTCTGTCAATGGTTGTGATTAGAGATGCATGATATGTCCATAATCATATACACGGACAATGACCTCCAATAAACTGGCCCCAAAACATACGGGCACATGTGCTCTTGAAAGCAACCATTTCGTTGTCGACCCAAACCAAAACCTTCATTTTTCCTGTTAATCAATACATAAATTGATGGAAAAAGGAACCTGTTAATCAAACAGTTACAGTGCTTGTAACTCGAGACGAGAAAATAAAATCTACACGATTAGAACATTGGTCGAGAGCCTTGGACTCGTAGAGTAACCAAGAGAAGACTAGTACGATATCTGCTAGACGGTATGAGTAATCTCCAGTCCATCATGTTTGATAAAGATTCATGATAAACTCCACTCAAATTTATATCTTATTACATACGATTAGTTTTGTATCCAAATCGAGTAGTTCGTAAACTATTCGAATTCGATTCGATTCAAGTCGATCTCGACATAGATTTGAGGTTCGAGATACTCGATAAGCTCGATTCAGATCGACTCTAGTATTTGTGATCCTGATCGGCTCCGTGCGAGATCTAGTTCCATCAAACTGTTCGACAAAAAAAGTCGACTAATTTACAACCATTGATGTCGAATTGATGAGTGAATCCTAGCCCTCTAATCCTTATTTTGTTTTTTTCCATAAAGAAAAACCCCTAAATTTCAAAGTCATTGACCAACTCCAACTCAAATCCTCTAACGTCCAAATCCCAAACTGGCAAACTCGATTCCCAAATCCTTCAAGGCTTCAACTAAAATCTACTCGAGTTTGATTCCAGTTTCAACTCGCCAACAACCAAGCAAGTTATCAAATCGATTTCAAAGCTTCCATTTCTGTGAGTTTCAATCGAGTATCTCATCCAAGGGTTCAATTGAAACTCGATTCAAAGCTTCAACGCTTCAACTGAAATCAGAGCTTCATTGTCATCATAAGGTAACTCGAGTCCTTCTGCAAATCACTGACTCGTGAGTTTCAATCCCTTAAATTTAGGTTTTTTCTTCAATTCCTGTGACGGCAGATCACTGATTCCATCATATGACCGCTTATTAGTTTCAATTTGTTTGTTAGAACTCATCACGTTATGGTTGCTGATTGTTTATTTTTCAACTATAGGAAAAACGGATGATCAAGATCCTCTTACTTTGAGATCCATCCCGTCATCTAGCAGCCCTGTTGTGAATTTAGAAGATAATCTTGATAATGAAAGAGCTTTGTCATTGTCATCAATGGAGCATGAAGCGAATGAGGGTCATGCAAGAGCACGAGGCAAAAAGAGGACGACGTCTGAATTAAAATCGCGAGGAAAAAAGAGGATGACATCTAAAGCTAATGAGGAGAAGGAGACAATTGAGGATGATGTATCTAAGGCTTATGGAAAGAAGAAAAGAGCGAAGAAGTCAGGAGTGTGGGCATATTTCAAGGAGCTGCCCATTGATGAAATCACGGGGCACAGGTTCGCACCATGCTTAATCTGTAAGGAAGAGATTAGTCAAGGTACGTCTTCTTCAACCACGGCTATGACTCGACATTTGGGATCAAAGCATCAGTTGATAGCAAAAAATCAGAGTGAACTAGTGTTTGAGAAAATGAAGGATGAAGATGGACAACAAACTGGAAAGGTGAAAACCTTGAAATATGATCATACTGTCATGAGAATGAAGATATCTCATTACATTATGATCAATGAACTACCTTTCAATCATGTGGAGTCGTTTATTTTCAATGAGGTTATGAGAATAGCTACTTCTCATTGGGAGAAAATTAGCAGAAGGACGGCTAGAGAAGATTGCTTCAAGACGTATGAACTTGAAATGAAGAAATTGAAGAAGTTGTTGCTAGATGTTGATCGTGTGAATATAACAACCGATATGTGGACTTCCCAAAATCAAAGTAAAGATTGGGATATGTGGTGGTAACCACCCATTGGATCGATAGAAAGTCTTGAAGGCGTAATACACGTGTTTTGAGCTTTTGTAGCATTCCTCCGCCTCATAGTGGCCAAGTTATTAAAGAGGCATTACTCCAAGTTTTCAAAGAATGACAGATATACTACAAGATAGGATCAATCACGGTTGATAATGCACGAGCGAATGATGTTGCTTTGGGAAATGTGAAAGAAGACATGATGCTTACATCCCATTTGCCTCTTGATGGAAAGCTCTTTCATGTACGATGTACTGCACTCATAGTGAATTTATGTGTTCAAGAAAGAATTGGAGTGGTTGAAAAGATTGTAGATGTTATTCGGGATGGTGTGACATATATTGCAAGTTCTGAGGGACGTCGGTCAAAGTTTATCAAGATCGCTTAGGTATATTTAGCTATTGTAATGAGCTCTTAAGCTTTTTTTCTTTTTCTTTTTTTGTATTTATTATTGATGCCTACGTATTCGCATGTGTCTGTTTTGTATTTTTTACAGCGGCTGCAGCTTCCGATTAAGAAGTTAGTCTTACACGTGCCTACTAGATGGAACTCAACTTACAAGATGTTGAAGACAGCACTTGAGTACAAGCTTGTTTATCTTGATGTATTGTGAAGTTTGCCATTAATATTGTCGTTCTGCTGTCATGTCGGTTTGTTTGCTTTCTTCGAGTTTTCCGGAAGGATTTAGAGTTCAGAAAGATGAGACCAGGTTCTTTTATTGTCCATGTCTAGCTTAGATGAGACCAGGTTCTAACCGGCTCGATATTCAGAGGAAATAGGTTGCTCTCCTCATCTTTTATTGATTTAGCTAGTTCAGACTCTTATTTGGTTATTGTTTTATGGATTATTGATATATTGATATATTGGTTTCATTGGTTTCTTTGTTTTAATATTTTCAGAAGGTCAAAGTGGCATGGAATCGTTGCAAGAACTAAGGCAGAAAGACTCGATATATGAATAAAGACGACCAGTCATGAGCCTTCTTGTTGTTTTTGATTTTTTGCTTCTTCGGTTGCTCGATATTGCATCATTTTGGTCGGACAACTCTTTTTCGTATATTGCAGAAAGACTTGATCTTTTGTTTGTTAGGTTGTGATGTAATGATGTTATTTTGGTCAATATTAGACTGTGATCGATTATCGACGTATTATTAGTGCATTTCCCTTGGTAATGGGTATATGGTTTTATCGAATAATATGGTAACATTGATTGGAATCTTATGATTTTAACGAGTAATATTATTATTGATGTAATGGATGCTAAAATGTGAGTCTTATGATGATGGGTATATGGTTTTATCGAGTAATACAGTAACATTGGTTGGATTCGACTCGGATTTGATTCGATTTGAGACTATTCTTCCACTTGGTCCATGTGATCTTATATAAAGGTTTAATGGCATACTTAATGCGCAAGTTCGGTCTAAATCCATTCTTACATTGATCACATCATAAGTCACGATGAAGCACAGATCTCATAAGGGATCGTGACGGTCAAATATCATTTGTTCGACATTATTTCTTTCATGTATCATAATACAAGCCTATACTTAACATGAAACATAAGTAGAGATAACAAAAGGGTCCAACGATACTCTCTCCATTTTAGAAACCAAGCCTGTTAAAATTTACATAAGACATTCATGTATACATTACACATCATGAAACGGAATTTTCGTAAATATCAAAAATAGTGCATAAGTGATATTAAAGTGTCATTACATCAAGAACATAATACATCGTCAATAAGGATTTTTCATAATCCCCATTCGTTCGACATGATCAATAAATACCTTAGGAGGTAACCCTTTCGTTAACGGATCCCCAACCATAAGATATTTTGTTTATGAACTTCTTCTTTGAAGACAAGATACTTCAGATCCAAATGTTTGACACATTTGGAATACTTGTTCTTAGGGAAAAAAAAAAACACCTGCGACATTATCACAATAAATTTTCAGCGGCTTGTAGGGGCGGAACTATTCCACCACCACGGTTCGATCGAGGATATATTAGGTATATATTTGTAAACATTTATAAATAAAAATTATGTGTGATACTTATTTTTTAGGAATATCAAATAGCTCACTGGCTAGGCATAGATGTGTGTAGCCGTGAGTTTGATTCCCATCTTTGGGTCTTTTTCATCTATTTTTGGTCCCCTTTTTTGGTTCTTTTTCTTCCTTTTTAAAAATGTTCCCATTCCAGTTTTGACTTTCATTTATCATTTTTCCATCCATCATTTTCTTGTAGTTATTAACTTCAATTGTTTCTTTCAATTCTCATTTAATAATATAATACTAATTTACAACCCTGAGCCCTGCGCAGGTAGATTATTATCTATTTTTATAGCTATGTGTTATAAATATCGACTCATAAAATAAAATATGTTCGTAGAATATATAGAGATCATTGTGATTGGATGATTAATAATCAATATAAGATATAATTGTTAATTTTTTTATAAAGCAATTGTATCAAAAAATCTTCTAGTTTTATTCTAATTGTAGATTATTTTCATGTCATGAATACTTGTACATAAATTGTTAGGATATTTTTAACTTGTTTTTAGAAAAGAATCTTTAAAAATTCTTCATATTTAATCTTGACTTTTCAACTCGTACTCAAAGACGTAGAATTACTAGGATAAAAAAATTTTAATTTAAAATACATTGAATTATCTGATTGTTCTTTAAAATTTTTAAAATGACGCAAGTGTCCTGTCATGTCATGTCGTTTGTCAAATCGTTTGTCATCAAAATGATTTATCATCTTACTATTTATGTAATCATATATATAATAGATTCCCTCCATCTCAAAAAAAAGTGAAACAATTTTTCGTGATGTCCCACTTTAAATGCAATCATACTTAATATGAAAAGTTTTTTCAGTTAAAATGACCCATTTGCCTTTACCTCCTTCCTCTTTTTTTCCTTGCCCCTGCCTCATTTTATTCCTTTCTCTCATTGGCAAAGGGCAGTTTGGTAATGTTACGAATAAAAAAAATGATTTTTTAAAATTTACGTGTTGAATTTTCATTTTTGACTCTTTTTGGGACGGAAGGAGTATAAGATTATCAAACAGAAAAAAAGTTAATTTAAGAAATTTAATCCAGATGCTGTTTATAAATTAATATTTATATTTTCTCAAATAAGATGTTCCTATTTATGTCATAAATCTCACATATTTTTCAAATTTAAATTTTAATACTCTTTTTTCGAAATAAAGAAAATTTAAATACATGTGTCATGCATTTTCATAATATCTTCTTACATATTACTGTTTACGACTGAATAAAAATCAAACAATAAATTTTTAACTATAAAATAGAAATTATATGTAATTTTTTTCAGTCCCCTCATAAAAATTCTCTGGTTCCGCCTCTGATGACTTGGCAATGCTGTCGACAATTCCAAGTTCTGAAATAAGCTTTCGCAGCGACAAGGTAACAAATGTCATGAATTCAACTTCCATAGTGGACATAGAAATTACAGTCTGTTTCACTTTTCCAGGATACTGCTCCTCTAACTAATTAAAAGGAACAAATATCCAAATTAGATTTTCTGAAATTCAAGTAACCAGTAAAATCCGATTATTAATATCCTATCACCTCGAGATGATCGGATCTCTTAAATGTGAGCATATGATTCTTCGTTCATTGCATATATCTCAGCACTTTCTTTACAGCCTTCCAATGATCCATTTCTGGGTTGTTTTGATAGCTACCCAGTATTCCAACAATAAAGTTAATATCTGGCGTGGTGCAAGTCTGGGCATACATCAAACTCCCAATGATAGATGCATAAGAAATATGTTTCATTTGTTTGCGTTCCAATTCATTCTTTGGGCATTGTATAAGGCCCAACTTATCTCCCTTCTGAATTGGTGCGACACTTGCAGAACAATTTTCCATCTTAAATTTCTCGAGAACTTGATTAATATATGCTTTTTGAGAAAGTCCTAACATTCCTTATGATCTATTACGGAATATTTCAATTCCTATCACAAAGGATACCTCACTCATATCTTTGATTTCAAAGTTACTTGAGAGAAATTTCTTGGTCTCATGCAATAAAGTAATATCATTAGCAGCAAGTAAGATGTCATCAATATAAAGAATAGAAAAATAAACTTGCTCCTACTAACCTTGAGGTATATACAAGGGTCAACCTTATTTTCATTAAACCCGAAGAAAGTAATGGTATCATTCAACTTAAGGAACTGTTGTCTGGAAGTTTGTTTAAGCCCGTATATTGATTTCTTTAGTTTACACACCAAGTGTTCTTTTTCTTCAGTGCAAAAAGCCTTGGGCTGATCCATATAAACTTCCTCCTCTAAATCCCCATTCAGAAAGATGGTTTTAACATCCATTTAGTGTAACTCAAGGTCATAATGAGCCACCAATGCCATTAAAATTCTAAGAGAGTCCTTTTTAGACACAAGAGAAAAGGTCTCATTACAGTCAATATTTTTTTCTGAGTGAAAACTTTGACAACAAATCGAGCCTTGTATCATTTGATATTGCCATTTCAGTCGTGCTTGGTCTTAAAGATCGATTGCAATCGACTCTTTTATGTCCTTCAGGCAATTCAACAAGTTTCCATACTTTTTTTGTAATCCATCGATTTCAACTCGTCTTTCATGACGTCTAACCATTTAATAGAATTTTTACTTTCAATGACTTCTGTAATCCATCAATATGCAAATCAAAAATCCTAATTTCGCATAGATTTAATTCGTCAAGATCTTTGAACTAAATGATTTTCACAAATATTTAGGGTTAGGATAATTACCATGATCCATTACGTTACTCTTGAATCAACAACCTTTTGCAATACCTAAGAACTTCCTTCAGATTTCAATTTCTCTCTCCTAACCCTTCAACTTAAACGTAGTTTTATGATGGAGAAAAACTGACAATTGGATTAGATAAAGAGAGGATCAGTATCTAACTTAAATAACCAACATAATAACTTTCCCCTATTTTCACGTTCCATCCATGTGAATAAGTGATTAGTTATTCTAATCCCTTGAACAGTTATTAGGGATAAGATATTATTGGATACTACCTCTTATTGACCAATAAGATTTTGACACCTAATCATATATTGAACGGATAGTCACTCGACACCTAATCATAACCGATAGGTATCATCCACAAAGGAACTCATAAGCATCCCCTCCTTCCTAGAATCTCCTTCCGAACTTACTATGCCTGATAAGCACTCGCCGGGTATCTATCACAACTCACAATCAAAAGTCAAGCCTATGTCTGGAATTGAATCTACTCAGTCACAAATCGATCAATCGTCCAATTTGTTGCAAAATGCGGATCAATAGCTAGGCAACTACATATGATTCTACGTCAGCGAACAAGCCTCTTCTATCGCTTCGAGCCACCACCACATTAACGCAGTAGAAGACATCCCTCCCACTACGAAACTAGGAAAAATGTTTTCTCCCTCCACCTTTTCCCCTCTCTAAAACTCTCTCTTTTTCAAAAAAAACTCTTTTTCCCGCGCAACAAACTTCTCCTTGGATTGTGTGCACATGCAGATTCACGCTGAATTGAGCCATAGAGAACCAAATTGGCACTCCAAATGTGGTTCGACCGATGGCAATTGCAGCCAAGGGGCTCTATCCTAAAGGAATTGAGTCAAGTGAAGATATGAACTTCGTTCACTCAAACCCTAGTTTGGAAAATCTAGGGAAGGAAACAGAGCTGGTAGCCAAATCCCTCTATGGGTCAAGTTCCTGAAAGTTCCCTTGTCCCGTTGGACTTGTGGTGGCTTAAGTGGTATAGCCAGCCTTGTGGGTAATCCCTTGTAGGCGGACTCATTCACTGAAAATGGATCCAGATTGGCCTTTGCTCGTATATGTGTGGAGGTTGATGCCACAAAATGGCTACCTGACGGGGTATATATTGTGATTGGGGAGACTGTCATGAAATAAGTGTTGAGTATCAATGGAAACCTGTGGACCTGTGGTATGTAATAAATATGGAGTTTTTGGCCACAAATGCAAGGATCCTGTGTTAGAGAAGCAATCTTTGGCAGTCATAGCACTGAATGACAAAGTTCCTGTAGCAGCTGCGACAGGTGAGGATGAATGGACTCAGGTTCGAGGGAGAAATAATAAGAGGGCGGAGAAAGGGCTGACCATCAGGGATCAAGCTCTACCTTTGACAATTGATGATTCAGATGCCGGTAACCAGCTCAGACATGATGCTCCCTTTGAGGATCTTCGTCAATCTGATAGCTCAGCACAGCCAGAGGATTCTGAGGAAAATGAGGAGGAGCAACACCTTTCCACTTCATCTCAGATCCTGCAAGTCCCTGAAACGCAGCAAGATATGATCACAAAACATTCTCCTAATCTTGATAAGGCTATGGGCCTGCATCCTTCTTATCATTAGCAACGCAACATGCTGCTTGGTAGTGATATATCATTTGTTGATGTTTACTATCTGCTCGAAGAGCTGGATCAATGCCAGGCACGAAGTGGTAGCATTGGTGATCCTTGAGATTATCTTTGTAGGAGTAGTTGCTACCATTGTTTTAACTTTGGCTCCTGACAAAGCTTCGCTCTCACATAATTGGGATGATAGCTATGATTTCCCACTTCGGGACATTTGCTGCTCCATTATCATCGATGGTACTTTGTCTAAAGAGCTGTATCATCTTTATGTTATTTTATTTTATTTCAGTCAATCTCCATTTGTGAAATTCTCATCAATTAAATTTGCAGAAATTGGTAATTACAACAAGGGGCACAGATCATCTCAACTTTTCTTTCGCAACTTTTTCCATTGTTGGTTGTTTCTTCTGGATGGCGTATGCAATGGATCCAGTAGATTTGTACCTTCTTGTAAGCTTTTTCACCTGTTGCTCAAAGTTAGTCCACGTGAACTATTGGCTTCTATGGTTTCTCTATTACATTGAGTCCCTCTTTTTTTTTTTTTAGTTTATTTTTTTGTCTTTTAGTTTACAGTTTGACATAGCCCTTAATTGGTCTATCTAGCACGATAGGATAAGAGTTATAGGATACTTATAAGACTATTTCCATGATGGTGGTAGGATCTACCTTTTGTCTATTCTATCGTTTATGCACTTTATTTGCTTTAGGTTCTATTTGCATTACATTCGTTGATTGCGTATATCCTGTACTCCCCAGATCTTATCTTGTTGGATTAGTTGTTGTTGTTCTTGTTACTATTTTCATTAGTGTTCAGACGTGTTTTTAGCTTATTGTTTTGGCGAAGTTATATGAAAGTAAAGTGTCCCAGTTTTCTTTACATTTTCTGCAAAATTTGTCTTATCCCTTTTTAAATTGTATCTACTGATAGTCATGCATTTTTTTCATTGTGATGCTAACTTTCCAAATGGTTGCATTTTTCTTTGACGGACCACTTCTCTTGTTATACGTACCAAATGCCGTTGGTTGGGTTTTGGCTGGAGTGGAACTATTTTTGGAGGTCTTATACTATAAAACAGACTCTCATAGAAGGAGTGCGGCGAATTTAGGGTTGTCGCAAAGTGCCTCATCACCCAATGCCCGGTTGCGACAATGAGGCTCCAGTTTAACGTGATAAATTATCTATCTTGTGAGCAATTAGGTTTTAGCGTTTTTATCACGGTGGACTGTGGTCCTTACTTCTTAGGTGTAGGTGTTATGGTTACTTAAATTTTATGCTGGTGTTATTCACTTGTCAAAACTTAAAAAGAGTTGGGCAGAGTTGCTGGCAAAGAATAATGTATCGAATGAAGTGTCTATTCTCTGATATAGCTTATTGGTAGTAGGAGATTATGTGAATTAGGGGTACGCATTGTATCCCTTTTTGTTGCAGGCTCTTCTTGTTGTTGGTAAAACAGAAGCAGTTCTATAGTAGTGATACTACAACTAAGCCTCCTATCATTTTCTTACATACAACGCGACGTCTAATGCTTCATTTGTGAAACATGAAAACGCAGCCATGAATGTGAGATGTCGTATATGATTTCCAAACCATATATCTATTAAGTTGCAATGCTTGAAAAACAGTTTTCTACAATCATACTAAAATAACATCAATCATAATAATCGACATGACACAACTATCATGTGACATCCTAAATGTGTGGTATCGCATGTTTCTTAACAAAGCAAATCAGAGAAAATACCGTCTTCATTTAATCATCTTAGAGCAAGTCCAATACATAATGTTATTTTGATATAGCTATATAT
>JAOVYX010022151.1:0-14945 GCA_035668315.1 Drosera spatulata | reverse complement strand
GGGGGTTGTGGCCCATGCTAGCACCCTAGCTCCGCCCCTGTGCCTAGATTCTCAAGCATGCAAAATCCAAGAAATCATTTATTTGGTGCTGACTTTCTTCGGCCACAAGCGTGCTTGAAGAATGAAGATGTCCCGCCATTATTTGTTCATGCTTATATCTTTTATTTGATTTCTTTGTTTTCATCTTGCTTTGTTGTTTGTATTTCAATCTCTATAAATACCTTATTTTGGTTTTGTATGGGATATTAAGCTTGAATGAACAAAAACATCGTGTCGATTTTCCTCCCAAGATTTTCCCTTCTTCTCTAATCTATCTTCCCTACATCTATATGACTGGTATTGGGGGAGTGATGAAGGGAAAGTATGAGGAGATGAAAATCATTGATGATGAGATTGAAGGATATTTATTAGTAACTACAATAATATAGGAGGAGGAAAGTAGATCATCGAAAAAGGCAAGAGACGATACAAACAAGACAAGAGAATGTATAAGAGGGGTAATTACGGGGATCAATCTTTTTTTCTTTTCTTTTTCTTTTTTGAAGAGACCCAATGGTAATTGATAACTTACGTGTCACTTTTTGGTAAATAAGTTCCAAAAATGACACCTATTGGTAATTTACATTAAAAAGATAGAAATGCTATTTAGCTATTGAGAAGTTGCCACTGTTGGGTGGTTACTCAAAGTTGAAAAGAGGAACTTCTATGTGCATTTGATGGACTGCTTGACAAACCTGCTTGAAAACATTGCATTGGTTCAAATTTGGCAATCAATCAAGCATTGTCCCGTTATGCATTGTTGAAAAAGTTCAAGTTGTTCGTTTGTTCATGAGTAGTCATTCATTGCCAAAAAAGAAAAAGAAAAGAAAAAATAGTTTTGTGATTTTGAATTGTGTAGGGAACATATTACATATCTACCCTTAATATAATCATTATACTGTATTTATTCTTCTAGTCATATGGTTCAACATTTCGCTTATATATATATTTCTTATTGTTCGGTTTGTTCTTATTGGAATGGATGAGTTGTTTTTGCAGTATAAGTGAACATGCTGGTTGTCTTATTGTCGCATAATGATTTTACAGGCAATGCTTCTGTTCATTTACACGGATGACCTTCATGAACTCGAAGAAATGATGGGCTCTGCATCTTCTTCCTCAACAACCATGGTGCAACATTTGCTGGCTGCTGCTGATCGGTTCAGTTTGGACAGACTGAAGTTATTGTGTGAGGAAAAATTGTGTGAGGAACTTGCTACCAGTAATGTGGCCACAACGCTTTCACTGGCAGAACAACATAGATGTCCGCAGTTGAAATCTGTTTGCTTAAAGTTTGCTGCAACAAACTTGGGAGGTGCACCGTCTTTTCCATAGAATCTGATGATAATAGGTCAGGTTATTCGGCTTCAATTATTTATTTTTACTGGTTTTCTTTCTCTATTGCTGTTGCTAGCAATTGTATGACTCCTTCATTCTGCCATGTCCTTGTTGTTACATGTAGCAAATGTAAGACCCTTAGACTTCGTTGAATAACGCACAGTATTGGCTAGGAACAAATAGTTTTTCATGGCATGCTACTAAATTGTTAAATTATCCTCGAGACAAGACAATATAGACTTGAAGTGTAATTACAATGTGATGTTATTATCAAGTACTCTAGTTCTAGTTTTCTTCTTGTATTTGCTTATTTGAGTCCTTGAGTCTGATTATGCAAGGGCAGCAGTTTCTCCTTGCACAGAGTTCTCACTTTCTCGCTTGAGCAGCATAATCTAGGATAAGTGGGTCAGCCACATGAACCATTTCTCCATTATTTTCGCTGTAAAGCCTTTTTCATTGTGAGCTTCAGGAACAATCATGCTGTCCGTTGTAACCTAACTTAAATTTATTCAGCCTCTTGTTTCTTGTTAGTACTGTATAAACCAGCTTATGTGCTTGGACTGACATCCACGTGAACCTAAATAAATCTTGGCCCATATTGTCAAAAAACACACTTGATTCTGCTACCTTGAACATCTTTTCATCTTTATATTTCTACTTTAATCATGTTATCTATTCAGAATTACTCTTCTAGCCATCTGAGCTTCCCAAGTAGCAATCTGATTGAAGGGAATATCATAATAGTAGAGACTTACCCTCTGGAGTCTGGAGCGATATTCCGCAATCGGTATCAGCTGATCTCTTTTCTTTTCTTCTTTTTTAGTGGTTTCTGAAATATTTTATGCCCCTGGGAGAGTGGAGAGAGATCTTCTGGCTTGGGGATACTTGAAAGGTGGTGTGGTCGTGGTTGGACCAATATAATGATGGGAAGTGGTTAATGGTGTCTCGTTATTGGGTTTCTTCAATCTCTGGCTCCTGTGTGTTCCTCTTGTCTCCAAGAACTGCTCTATTTCCTGTCCATCGCTCGGCTAAAGTACCTTTTCTGGTTCCTACTGAGGTTGTGATAGACGAATTTCAATGTTGAGATAGCTTGGCAGGTTGAACTTGTACTTGTGGTTTTTTTCCCAACTGGGGTAACTGAGCGCATACTTTTTATCGGTAGACTTGTGTTGTTTGTGTATGGTAGGTGGCATAAGTGTTACTTCATGATGTCGTGTTCTTAGCATCTATGACAGAGTTCATTTTTGTAGCGAATCTGGAATATCTTACGTCTGTATGGATTTAGTACCCTTGTTAGCTTTTCCCCCTTGAATTCTGTGGCATTTTGGAGGAGTCTTTCACGGCGAAGAAACTGCCATTTTCCCAATAAATGTAGGGTTGAATTAGCGCTCTTGCAACACAAAGTGCCATGGGGTCTCTAATTGTGATGATTTAACATGGTGAAAATAATTGTTCATGACATAGTAGAGTTGAATGCATTTTCAGTAAGAGAGGTCAAAGCAATGATGCCAATGTACTTCTGGGAACCATTATTCATGATAGAAACTTCTTCAGGTATTTTGGTTCAACATTGCTTAAAGATGGGGGTTTTGATGATGATGTCATCCATAAGGTCTAAGCTGGTCGATTGAAATGGATTAGAGCATGTGTGGAGTGTTATGTGATCCTACAGAAACATTCAAACTGAAGGGAAGGTTCTAGATGACAACTAGTCAGCCAATAATGTTGTATGAGCCCGAGTGTTGGCATGTTGAGATTGATGAATGATAATTCAATGAAACCATATGTTAGAAATTTGCAATGGGATCAGTAAAAGATAGGATGAGAGAGTCTCGTTTGTGGTGGCATGAGCATGCTAAGGTATTGAAGCATTGATAAGGAGATACAATACAATTTATTGGGTACCAATCAAGAGTGGGAGAGAAAGATCTTTGAGCTTGAAAAAAAGCCAAAAATATGACTTACTGTAATGTAAGGAAGGACATGATAGAAGATGTGCAATGAGACAAAGGCTTGGTTTGTTGTTTTCGTTATACTTATTCTTTCATTTTTGTAGCATGCACTTTCATGTTGTTTTATGCCAATTTTAATCCTTGTTCTTCAGTTCCTGTCTTGTGAAGATTGTCTGCATGCTAGAACCACTTCCTCTCACCTCAACATGAGAATATGTTGGTATCTTAGCAAAAGTAGTCATAACTGTTTCCCTCTTACACATTTTCTCTTATGCTCATTTTACTTTTCTTAATTCTTCCATCAAATATAAGTGTGTCTTGCGCCTTTAAATTATACAGGTTAATTTGCTTTTTGTTGCGCTTGGAGGGACGTTTACTGTAGATCTCTTTTTCCTGCAATGGCTGTCATGTTTCCGCCGTTAGTTCAGTCAATAGCTTTGATCATGTTTGATTGTCGTTTAAACCAATTCTTGTTTTCCATTATAATGCTCTGCAATTCTATTTTCTAGATGTCATGGAGGCTGAGGGGTTTAAGGATTTGGAACTGTGCTGTCCGTCGTTGTTGGCTGAGCTTCTGGAGATGGTGGCATCGATAGATGAGGATGCTCGGATGCCATCGAGCAAGAAAAGGAGCAGCAGCAGCATATTCGGGATGGACTTTTGCCCAGATAGAGAACCAAATGGTGGTAGGCGAGTGCAGAGCCGGATTTAGTCCTTTTCCACCGCTTATCAATGCCTTTTTGTTTTTTTTATTCTAGTCTTGTTCTTGTAGCTCCCAATTAATGGTGATTCAATGGTTCGGGTATATTGTTTTCGGGATGTAGGTTGCCAATAGTGGTAGCTCTGATCATTTTGTTGCCTGTAAGAGTAATCCTACCATATATAGGCCTTTGTTTCCCGGTTCTACCAAACTGCATTGCCTGTTCTTTTCATTTTAGCAATATCTGAATGTCATGCCTTGTTGGTTCTCTTGGTTGTGTTGCATGCACATACTTGATGAGATCGTCAGTGTGCCGGTTTGTATCTACTTATTCTCATAATGCATTTTGCATTTCAATCCAAGGAATGCTACTCTGGCTCTTTTTCGATCTCGCAGGCTGTGCTCATTTGTAACGTGGATCACGCTGGCTTAAGAGAAGTTCAGAAGTTGACGAGCACTGAGTTCCAGCGTTTTGCAACCCTGTGTCCATGATCCCAATTGTAGACATCGACGGATTAGTGAGAATAAAGGTCTCTTGAATAAAATATTGAGTATATTTCAATGACATCCATCAATTAGGCCTGAAATAAAAATCCTTGTTTTGTTTATAATCGGTTCAATTGTTCAACTTGAGGTTCATTATGATCCAAAAAATCATCCCAAAAAAAATAAATAAAAATTGTCCCAAATTCAAATCCAGTGAAAAATCAAAACAAGAAAAATAAAAAATAAAAAATCTAAAAGTATCTTGAAATAATCCATAATCGGATGATTTTATTTCTTTCTCATATTTCAATACGATTTTCCTATGACTTCTTCTAAACAAACCATAACCAGAGAAGGATTTTTAGGGTCAATCCACATCTCCTAAAAGAACTTTTAAAAACATTAACACTTTACTCGTCTCTTTGAACCTATAGGGAAAAATAGTGTGCGCTTAAATTGAAAAACCTATGTTTAAACTCTCATCTTTCTTGGAGAGTATGTAGGTACCTTCAGCAACATTTATTGGGAGCACTTTAGAAGAAACGATTGAGTCCAGAACTCTTACATCTTTTCTCCCTCAAGACACATTGAGTACTATTACACTCTTGAACTGAGATCGTTAGCAAATTTGTATCTTTATAACTTGTCATTTTCAACTTATCATCATTTTAAACACATCTCTTCATCATTAATGTTCAAAAGCATTTAAGGTCATGAGTCATGTATACAAAAATCAAGGGAAGGTTTGAACGATTTAATATAAGGTTTGTCAAACAAGTTGTTTTCCTAAGACAAAGCCATCATTCATTGGTCATCAAGCCAAAAACAATAATTCGTGTCAGAAGTAATTTAATGCGCTTTTCAATCATTCATTACTTCTCAAGTAGAATTCGCAAGTTTATAGAGGTATGAGCATAGTGAATGATCTCAGTGAAAAAGCCACGAAATAATCATCATTTTAAATACACAAAAAAATATCATCATTATAAAAAAAAGTTTGTCAAACAAGAGTGCTGGATTGAATCGTACTTCTAAGCCGTCAAGCGTACATTGGGTTATTGAGGGTAACACATGGGGTAACTTTGAGCCTTCTCTTTTATCCTATCTTTGTTAACCAAAGCCAAGTTACAACCAACAAGCAAGTACTTCTCGAGATGATGTTTTCTTATTGGTATACTCTTTTAAAAACGTTAGACTTGCAACAGATGCACATTATGAGAGAGCGAGTACCACATAAAGAGAGTGAGTGCCAAAATTGAAGTGCTGCCCGAGCATGTTTTGTTCAATAGTTTTTTATGATGATTAATGAGGTCATTGGTTCCTAGGGATTGCTCAATGAAACTTTTTCAAATGACGTGGTTTTCAAAACAAAGGCTTAAATATAAGATTTTAGATTCTGTCTTTCTCTACCCCAGGGGCATTCACCCACATGTTGATCATTTATAATGTTTATCCATGAGTATTTCGTAATAAATTTGTCCCCTCTTTCTCTATATCCACAACAAGGGGCATTGCCTCTCTTTGTGTCGTCTGTTGTCTCAATCCATCATATTTGTCAATCAAGGTGAAATGAACAACACCAAGTCAAACATCAAAACACTTGAACCCCCCACAGAGTCATCAAACGAACCCTTGAGAGGTCACCCTTTCAACTACAAGGACATACTTTTGGATGTAATCTGGGAATGCAGACCTCAAATGACAAATGATAGTTATAGCTCAACGGAAGGCATACCTACCACGTAAAGGCATGGAGCATACAGATATACAACCATGTGCTCCTGACCTATCTCAATTAACTTAAAAAAATTAAATCTACAAAAACTTTATGGATCAAATTCAAGTGGTCATAAAATACTTTATAGCATTCTGTTCACATGCTCATGTTCAAATGACCAATGATTTCACTTATACCATGTTCAAATGGTTTCAGTCATTTAACCCTTGTTAAAAAGCCACAAATGAATCCAATCACGTATAAACTAATTATAATCATGCTCAAGTGATTATATTACTTTGTAGGTTATGTTCAGGTGACCTTAAAATATGAAGTCATGTTCAAATGATAAACTTTAAGTCATGATCGAATGACGAACATTTAAGTCATTTTTAAACGATAAATTTTAATTCATGTTCAAATGATAAAAATATAAGTCATTTTCAAATGACAGATTTTAAGTCATGATCAAACGACTAATCTTTAGTCGTCATGTTCAAATGACAGAATTCTAGTCATAATCTAATCAAATGGCAGGTTTAATTCATTATTAAGCATTTACTAAGTCGCAAAATATACTAGTGCACGTGTCGCTTGACAAGTAATAACGAGGAAAATAAGAGTATCGTCCCACGAGGAACTTGCCTTTAACGACCAATGTTGGTAGCTCTAATGGGTCAAACTATAGTGTTGAGTGTGGTTTTAATGTAACGCAACAAAAGAAATGAGAAGCCGCGCTAGAACACAGAGCTAAACGACAAGTGAAGTTAGGATGTGAAGTTAGGATCGTGATCTCGTTATCTTTGCATATGATCATTTTCTTTACTCTAATCTACTTGTTCTTTAAGTATTCAGGTTGTAAATCAGGAATCCCTAAACTAAACTCTAGTCTCTCTCGAGACTTAAGAGTTAATATTACTAGGAGTAACCTCAACGTATCTCTACGAGAGGTTAACGTAACTAACAAGTTGCTTGTATGGTGGTTCCCCTTAGACGACCACGAGAGTCACGCAAGCGGTCTCTCGACCTTGTGTTCAACTCAAGGTGAAGGTTGCCTAGGTCTCGTCTATGTCTATCCTCTCGGAGTCGATGCAAACTACAAGTTCAACGCTAAGTGATCAATCAAGCGAGCCGTTATCCTCAACAAACAACACACAACCATAAACAATGAACGAACAACTAAATCAAAGCATGAAAATGATCATAACACTATTCAATCTACATCACGATCCCAAAGGAAACTTTGGCTCATGATTCGAAGACAAAGACAAATCATCAAACATATGATGTGCATACAAGTCATAATCATCTAGAGTCTCAAAACACTAAGGGAAAAGATAAACCAAGGATGATCTCCAGTAGATTAGAATGATTATGAATGATCTTCAATCTTCCTTGATCTTTTTCTCCCGTCTTTTTCTCCATCTTTTTCTCCCCAAAACAAACTCCAAACCTCACCAACACTTAACCACTACACAAGATCATGAACAAAGTGGGAATGAGCCCTTTTTGTGTGTGGGATAAAGGGGGGCCATGCCATACGGTCGCCACAGGCCCACAGTGTGTGTGGAAGGAGTGTGGTGGTCTGTTAGGCCACCTCGTCGTGCCCTGTTTCGGTCCGGAGCTGCTTGTCGTTTCATCCAAGCCCTTTTGTGTTCGTTTCGAACACGTTTGAACTCCACTTTCGACGTTCTTGGTCTCGTTTTATTGCTCTTGTGAAAAAAAACATGCAAAATATATGAATCAACTCAAGGAGAAGCATAAAACACAATTTAGATGCATAATTCATCCCCAGACGCATAGAAAACCAAGACGAAATGTAACGCCCCGATTTTGTATGACATATTAATACATAATAGTACAAATGACGTCACTGTCGCTGAGTCCCAACACCCCTACTAGGTAAAAATTACTTAACCGATTTAGATAAAGAAATAAATAAAATCCACTTAGATACAAACCAATAATGATATCTAATACAGCGAAAACTCCTCATTTATTACATATTTTACTTAGTCCATAAATCACAATACAGTATATGCATATTAGCATTATAACCAATATCACACCAACCCATCGTCTCTAATTTCTGAAAACACAGAGAAGAAAAAAACACAGAAAAATAGTAACTGTGAGCCATATGAGCTCAATAACGTGTTGGCCCCCTTACCAAGGGTTACACGAGAGAAGAAGGTGAGAAAAGAAAAGGAAAATGACCACCTAGGTCCTTTGTTCCAGCACTCTGAAACTATCATACCAACCCGACATTCACAATTATCATCTCAAAAACACAGTGAAGACAGAAAATAGATACCCTTAGTGTTATAATTGTGTCCTTCGCAAGAATTATTCAATTTCAACTTATCAAGTTTTATTCAGTTTTAGCAAAAGGGACATCCGCGAAAGGGGATCAGCCAAACCGAAGCCCAGGGACCCTTGCAATGAGTTTTCCTTGTTCCAAAATGACCTCTCAAGGTCGATGAAAGAATGTCACCACCAAGTCACTGTATAACACATGCGACAGACACAATGCTCTTTGTGTTTTATACCACGGAATTATCCCACCAATTATGGATTTACACTCCTTTCACTCACTCATCCTCTTTATACCAGCAATCAAGGCATAGCACAAACACACACGGTAGTTCCAGTCAGTATTTTACATTAGTCACATTTAGTGACTACGTCCACAGATTCCAATGCATATTATTTTACTCACAGTATAATAATTCGCATCGTCACAGACAATAAATCTAAACATTACCTTCTTAACATCGCTTTCCACACACACGCGCATGACTTTTCTTTCATGTGTCAACAAGCAGCGTCTCTAACTCCTATAACATATTAGGATTCAGTTGTGAATGCTTGTTCACGTTACGGAGTTAAATATATTTGTTTGTACTTTGTGAAAAACCGTCATATTCATATTATGAGGTCATGCTGGGCTTTGTACAAGCCTTTGATACTTATTTTGATTGTCCATGATGATGATTTTATATATTGAATATCATTAAAGGTATTTGTGAATATTTGGAGTAATTTTGGGGTCAAAACGATCATTCCTGGTCCAGAAGGTTCTGAGACGGCATCCCGACCTCTGAGACGGGCATCCCAACCTCTAAGACGGGTGTCCCGGCCTTTGGAACAAAAGTCCCGACCTCTGGAACGGATATCCTAGATTCTATCCAACATGACCTTTCGACGTATTTAAATCTATAACTTCTTGTATACAACTCCAAAACTTATTCCATAAAATTTTGCATAAAGTAGACTCCATAATATTTCTAGTGAATTAAAGTTTCTATCATAAAACCTTATCAAGAATAGCAGTTAATTATTTAAAAATTTATATTTTTTGATAGTTCCGACAGTTTGATCTTACTTTATTAATTAACTCATAACTCTCTACATACAACTTCAAATCCCAATTCATAAACTGTTCTAGAAACAACACTTCAATATCTTTCCAGTGATATAAGGTTTGTCTTATAGCTTGTATTTATAGAAAACTAAATTAATTAAAATAATAAATAAATAATTAGTGGATATTTAGTGGGTAATTAGTGGATAATTAATTTAATTTAGGTGGAGTAGAAATTGACATAAAGGAAAATAAGTGCTAAAATTAGGTTTAAGTCATTTTCGTATAAATATGATATTTTCGTATTAAGACCATATTTTCCCGTATTTGTGTATTAGTGTTGTATTTCATCCATATTTTATATTCTTTTCCTATTATATCATCAAACAAATCTTATAATCTCGCAAAATAAATCACAACGTACGATAAATCGTGAAACTAAATTTTACGGAATTTTTTGGGTCTTTACAAGAAAACAAAATCAAACATGTATTTTTATCCTCTACTCCATCATAATCAAATGACACGCATGGTCTAGCTGGACCTTGAATGCAGCAAGTGTTTCAATAATATCGAACTATGTTTGCTCTGATCCCTTTATTAAAGTTGCGTAGGTAGCTTTCAGCACGACCATAATTATGAAAAAATAAAAAATAAATCTGAATCGATCGACTAGTATCTAGACTAACATTGGACTTCGTTAACTTTGGGATGATCCATATCTGTTTAAATTCTGCTCGGATGAGATTCAAAGAAAATGTGTCCCGAATCATGAGACACAATCAATTCTAAAACTTTCCCATACCTTCGAAAGTGGTGGTCACTTTGACTCAAAGAGAACTGCACACAAGGTGTTGAAAAGCGGATTTTATTGGCCCTCTCTAAACAAAGACTCATATGAATTTGTTAAATCATGTTCGGAATGTCAAAAGACCAGTAATATTTCTTAGAGAGATCAAATGCCTATCAAATCCATCATCGTTTGTGAAATCTTCAATGTATGGGGGCATTGATTTTATAGGACCCTTCCCACCATCCTTTGGAAATGTTTACATTATTATCGAGGTCGATTATGTATCCAAATGGGTTGAAGCCCGAGCCACTCGTGCTGACGACGGAAAGGTTGTTGTTGATTTCATCAGCACCAAAATCTTTAACCGTAATGGTATCCCTAAGGCTATCATTATTGAGAGGGGTATTCATTTCTCTAATCGTGTGGTGAAGTAACTTTCGAAAAAAAATCTTACATAACTCACCGTATTTCTACCGCTTATCACTCCCAAACAAGTGGTCAACCTAAAATCTCCAACCGTGAAATCAAATCCATACTTGAAAAAGTTGTCAACCCAAACCGAAAGGATTGGAGTGCATAATTGGGAGATGCATTATGGGCTTATCATACTACTTATAAAACTCTAATTGGAATGTCCCCATATCACATGCTTTACGGTAAAGCATGTCATCTTCCAATAGAGCTTGAACATAAAGCCTTTTGGGCTATTCAAAGTTGTAACATGGACTATGAACTAAGCACTAAGCAAAGAAGGTTACAACTCTAAAGAATTATGGAACGATGCATGTGAAAATTTAAGAATTCATAAAGAGAAAATGAAACTGTATCACAACAAAATGCTTAGCCGGGTGAAAAAGTTTTGTTGTTCAATTTTCGAGTTAAATTATTTTCTAAAAAACTTCGTTCTAGATGGGACGATCCATTGAATTAGTCAAAGTTTACAATTATGATGCGGTCGAAATCAAGAGTGTTGACACCGGTAAAATTTTCAAAGTTAACAAGCATCGATTGAAACAAGCGAAAACTCGAAATGGATGGATGTCTTTGACCTGGAATTCCCTTGATAAATCAATTTGATTACGTTGAGCTAACAATGTAAAACAAAGCGCTTCGTGGTTGACAATCCATGTGTTTTGGATTTCATTTAGGTAGTTTATCGTTTCAATGTTACACACAAGTTCGAAGAGATTGAACCTTAGACTTTGCGCTTGAAATGATCAAATATTATGAACGAATGAGTTGAAAGATGTTAAAAATCACAAAACAACATTCGGCATGTTTGAAACTTGACAAAATTGATAATATTTTGTGTTTGCAAAAATAGGAAGAATGGCACATGCTTCAACAGCACGGCCAAGCCTCCATTTGACAACCTCACTAGGCACGACCCATGCCACTGAAGCACGACCATAGTTGGCTGATTTCTGGAACAAAACCCCGAAATCCCTCCTCTTGTTCTTCATTTTTGTCTCATTCTCCTCACGAAACCATGACCCCAAATGCCTCAAATCTTTATTTCTCTACCAAATTCATCGTGCTTAGTGAAAATCAAAGCTAGAGACCTAATACACACTCCCCAAACACCGATTTCATCAATCTCACATCGAATCAATCAAAATCATCCCGAATTCGTTCAAAGGTAATTTTGGTTTCCTCTCAAATTTGTCACTCAAATCACTCTTAATGCATAATGTGATGCCAGAAACGTATTCCCAAGGTAATGAGTGTATGGATATGTAGATGCATGATTTGGTGTGGTTTGGGGGATTTTAGGTTTTAGGGTTTGGATCGATTCTTGGCTATGTGAGTTTTGATTGAATTTGTCAAATTGGATGATTGAATTGAGTTACAATATTCTTAGGGATGATGTGTTGATGTTAGTTAGGTCTATGTAGATTGAAATATGCGATGATTTAGTGAATTTTTGTGATTTTTTGTATACGTATCGATGCGATCATGCTTATTTATCGTATGGATATGTATATATTTGATTGTTTGTGGTTATGTGATTGACTTGCGATGGAAATGGATGTGTGGAGATGGGTTTGAGATGGAGAAGGCAATGTTTGATGCATGACGTAGGAGTCGACGCACAGCCTCGACTCGGGAATATATATATGCTCTTGTTGTTTTGGTGTTTGTTCTGCTGATGCCATTAAAGAAACTATTCAGAGGTAGTAGCTGACACTCCAGACACACTGATGAGATGGAGATAGCAAATCCTCCGTCTAGGGAACCAAATACTCATGGTATTGTTTTTGAGACGGGGACACAAGAGAAGACTTATGAGGCGCTCAAGAAGAGGTTGACTCTCATTGGTTCACTACATGAGCCAACCCTTGAGACTCTTGGGTTGAAGACAGATGTGGATACCCTATAGAAAGGGTTATCCATGACCATATCCGCTTCCAACCCATGGAGGGTCTACTAGCGGGGTTGTTATGAGTTTCAGAGCACTGTGGAGCTTGTTCGAGCTGGCAACAAGATTGCAGATGATGTGAAGAAAATCCGCTTCCATTTGAATGGAGTGGAGTATGAGAAACCAATTGCCTGGGTGAACACCGCCTTTGGGTTTAAGACCGACGAACTTCAAAGATACTCCAAGGAGTTTCAAGGGGACGTGGGGATGTTTTTGCTTGACTTGATGAGTTCGTATAACATCGTGTTAAGACCTGATAAGGTTTCTATGGTGCACAACCCTGTATTTCGGTACATGCATCGGTTTCTAAAATTCACTTTTTTTGGCCAATTTCGGTACATGCATCGGTTTCTAGCATTCGGGTAACATCCACAAGGATGAATGCCGATTTCTTTAGGCCATGTACACGAAGAAAGCCAAGATTGACATAACTTCACACATGGTGCGGCATTGGAGCTTTCATAGAGAAGGGACTGGACGCATAGTCTTTGGTGGTCTGATCACCAAGATAGCAGAGGCAGTTGGTATGGATTTGTATACACTCAGCCCGCGACATGGAGATGTCCCTTCTCTCAACCTTGCCTACTTGGTCACGATTGAGAGATTTGGCTACGATGAGCTGGCAACGGTTTATGTTCTGAAGTTTGGCAAGAATGATAGGATCCAGCTGCGTCTTCCCAGTGTTTTGACTCACATCTCCCCGAGGAGAAACTGGATATTTCCAGCACTTTATTTAGGACCAGCCAAAGCTCTATCTTTCCAGGGACAATCTTCTGATTTCATCCCAATCATAGTGGAGGATGTTGAGGAGCCGGAGGGAGATCAGATTGAGGCAGATGATGTTGGTGAGCATAGTGATTATGCATAGCATTGAGATCATGCTATGGATGAGTCTGAAGATGATGATGATGATGAGATGCAGCAGTAAGATGAGGTTCCAGAGCCTCCATTGAGATGCCAGCATTGCCACGAGCCAGAGGTTTCTATGCTTGAACTACAAAGGCAGATAGAGAGCTAGGAGCTGTAGGGCGAAGCTCACAGCAACTGTCTGGATAGCATCCAGCAGCAGATTATAGCTCACAACACTCGTCTAGACCAGATGCAGCAGCAAGAGACAGCTCGTCATCACCATTTGGGCTTGGATAGAGGACATGATGATAGAGTTTATACATACACAACGTCGACGTGAGCGTCGGTACGAGCAGCAGGAACACCACGCAAGCAGTGATTCAGGTTTGTGAGTATTGTTCTACGTTTTTTTATTTTTCTATATTCACATTGAGAACAATGTATTATTTTGGTTTGGGGGGAGTAGAACTAAAAACTGAGATTGTGCAGTATTTGTATGCTCTAACAATGATCTGTATAATATGTTGTGTCAGTCTTTGTATGTTATGACGTGTTTTGTTATATCTTATTTTGTTTAAGAAAAAACTAAAAATAAAATTTAAAATACTTAGAAAATATGTTTCAAAAAAATTTGTTTTAGTGAAAGAAATTATACAATAATTATTAGGAGCTATGCAAATGTATTAATGAAAAATAAAAAAAATGAGATAAGTGTCATACTAAAAATAAAGATGACCTAAAATGAAAACCAACTCGGTTGCATAGTGAAATTTCATCCAAAGTATCACTACCTTAGAATCTTTAACAAAGAGACGTATGAGGGGAATAAAACTAAACACGGGATGTGAGGTGAATGGTTAGGCTAGATCCTTATAATCCAAATAGCTAGATTGTGACTAGTTATGTGCATTCGTAATAAAATGAGGTAGTATGTGCATTAAAATTATTTTTTCCATTCTTGTTCGCATATACGTGTTGACCTTCCTTTATCAATGTTATTATCCCTTTTGCTATTCCCTGACTTTTTTTTTTGACACTTGTTTGGATTTATGGTCTTGTGACTATGAGTTGAAATTGTTTGTGATTTTCCATATGTTATTATTCAGCTCTACAAAGAACTCTATTTTGAACTTGGTTGATAACGTCCATCACAAGGTGCTACAAATTGAATTATTCGTATTACTTTACACACAAAATTTTAATAATAATATAGAAATGACGAGCACGAGTCGATCCCACATAAAACGGTCTTTTCAGATTTTGCAAATTAAACTGCTGACCTATCAAT
>JAOVYX010022150.1:0-14951 GCA_035668315.1 Drosera spatulata | reverse complement strand
CTAGTATATTAACATGTATCGTCATCCAGACCAGAAATCTAAACGTTACCTTCTTATTGTAATTTCCTCACACGCACACTCAACTTATTCTTTAGGTCTCAACAGATGGAATCTCCAAGTCTATATCATGATATGATTCACATATTAGTATATTTGTTTGTTCGTATTACGTTGTTAAACATGTTTATTCATATTCTGTCCAAAACCATTAGTACTAATTGTGAGTGTTTGGAGTTATTTTAGGATCAAAAAGATCATTCTCGGTCCAAAAGATTCTGAGATGACATCCCGACCTCTAAGTTGGATATCTCGACCTCTGGAACTGGTGTTTCGGTGTCTGGAATGAACGTTCCTGCCTTTGAAGAGTGTTTCTCGGTCTTTGGAACGAGTATCCTAGATTCTGTTCATCTTAACCTTTTGTCGTATTTAAATCTATACATTATTGTATACAACTCTAAAAATTATTCCGTAAAATTCTTCAGAAACTAGACTTATGATCTTTCCAGTGACATAAAGTTTTTATCATAACACCTTACCAAAAATAGTAGCTAATTAGTTTAAGTTTATATTTTTTTCTAGTTCAGACAGTTTGACTTTACTTCATTAATTAGCTCATAACTCTCTACATACAACTTTAAATAATTATTGGTAAACTGTTCTGGAAACTAGATTTCCATAAATTTTCAATGATATAATGCTTGTCTTTTAAAACTTCCTATATAATTATATATAAAGCAACAAATTCATCTCTATAACCAGTTTTTATAGATTAACATATCCGTACGTTTTGATTTATAACTTAAGATTCTCATCTCTGAATCATGATTTACTAACTTTTATAGAAACTAAACATATGAAGATTCAATAAATATCAATATCATAATTTATTAAAGAGTGTATAATTTTTCATAAAATCTCTAACCAAGAAGATTGCTTTCTCTCAATGGTAGTAAAAATGCCCCGAAGCTTCAATAATTTTTCCAGATTTTCTGGCCTGATTTCAAATGCGCATAACTTCCTATTTTTTTAATCAAATTGGGTGATTCTTGATTCATTGAAAACGTTAGAAAGTCCTCTACAACTTTGTTTTGAGACTCATTTGTTGAATCAGTCTCTAACTAGGGTTAAAACGCTATCTAATGTCGAATGTCAAAGCTATCCAGAAAGTGGTATGGTTGGTTTGCTAATTTTTCATGTTTTACCCAATCAATTCAATCCCAAATGATCTAAAACTTCATAAACATAATATTTATTTAATTTTTGTCATGTTTTTTCATTTTTAGACTTGTTTTGATATATAAAATCATAGGTTTCTGGGTCTTACGAGCATAACTCGTCTTTTATCTCATAAACGCATTTCAACCATCCGTGGCTTGTTTTGCTTACCGTTTCTTTTGTTATTAGCTATAAATGGACTGTATGAGACTTAGCTATGAGAGTCGCAGCACTTACTCTCTTGTTAAAACTGTTTTGAGCCGGGTTTGACTTGGTATGGCTAGCTCGGTTTCACTCTTTCTTGTTTGGTGGCTCGTGTCCCCCTCTCCCAGTCTATTCTCCTTTCTCTGATGATGATCCTCTCTGCGTCTTTGTCTTCTCTACCATCTTGTTATGTTACTTGAGTCAAAAGAAAAATAAGGAGAAGAGAGAACAAGAGAAAGAAGAGAGGGAAGTAAAGAGGAGAGTGAGGGAGTCTTGGTGTTGATGTTGGGTGGAGAAGTGATGGGTTTGGTAGTAGAGTTGGTGTAGTGGGCTTCATGGTGTAGTGAGCTTGGTGGAAAAGTTAGACGTAGTGGGTTTGGTGGTGGAGTGGGTGTAGTGAGAGGAAAAGAGAGGGAAAGGGGAGTTGGTGGGGTAATTCAAAAAACATCCTTGTTCTGTTTAATCGCAGGACCAGTTAATCCCATATCTCCCACAGTCTTCGCTCAAATTTCACCATCACACTCGAAAAATCATGTTATTAATTAACATATAATTTTCTAAATTTTTCCACGACAAAAGTTATCCCAACATCGTCACAAATTTTAAAGTTATGAGCGTAACATTACGTCTCAAAACTTTGAAACGAGATTCGTTTCTAACTTTTAATTTATTACAAAAGAGAAAACGCATATTTTCGTTACGTTTATTAATTTTCGAACTATTATTTGATTATAATTTTTTATATTTATTTAATCAAAATTTTCTGGGGTTATACAAAAAGACAAAAGAAAAGCAACGCCGTGAGCTATACGAGCTCAGTAACGTCCCGCCCCTTTCTTGAGGAAAAGCACAAAAAGGAAAGAAAGAGAAAGCAATCTGTCATGAAACCACAACAAAATCTGTCATACAATTAAGATACATGATAGACAACAGATACCCTCTTATTAACACTGTGACCTTGACTAAACATGTAATCCATAACTTCTTCTAGAAACTTAAAGTCCGGGGTCACTCGAAACGGGGGATCAACCTGTAACGAAGTCCAAGGTTCTCTCCTGCAGCGAGATACTCCACAACCTGACAACTTCACAGGGTTGTCTACGCGTATAAGATGATTAGTCGCAACTACTCATCCCTGTACAGTTTAGCATAACATCTTCACCAAGCCATAGTGTAACAACTTAGTAGGATTAACAAACTCGGAGGTTAATCTCACCTCTCATGAATTCATCCTATTTCGCATGTTCATCTTTAACATGACATCATTTATAGGATTAATCTGTATTAATCCTAACCTTTATCCATTATCGTATGCCAAATCTTGTAAACCTAACACTTGTCTTTATCATAATCATATAACGTATGGGATTAACGGAGAAAAACCTATCCAAACCCTAACATTAGGACTATCAGGGTTAGGTTATCATGAACTGCGATAAGCTACAAGTGATATCAAATAATCATACAATAACACGGAAATGCAAACATAACACAACACAACATAGCACAGCGCACAAGGCAAAACTACCTATCACGCGTAAATATACAACTAGTATATTAATGTGTATCGCCATCCAAATCAGGAAGAAAAGAGAGGGAAAGGGAATTGGTGGGGTAATTAAAAAAAAAACATCCTCGTTCCGTTTAATCGCAGGATTAATTAACCCCGTACCTCCCATAACCTTCACTCAAGTTTTACCACCACGCTCGAAAAATCATATTATTAATTAACATATAATTTTTCAAATTTTTCCCGCGATAAAAAGTTATCCCAACTTCGTCACAAGTTTTAATGTTACGAACGTAACGTTACGTCTCAAAACTTTGAAATGAGATTCGTTTCTCTCTTTTAATTTATTATATAAGAAGGAAACGCATAATCTCGCTACGTTTATCAATTACAATTATTATTTGGTCATAACTTTTTTTAATATTCATTAATATTTATTTGATCTTAATTTTCTTGGGCTTTACAATTCATCATCTTCTACACAGCTCTTCCTCTCCATTGTTCTCCTGTGCGAAGTAAAACCAAACCACCACCAAGAACTCACCTCAGCTACACCACCATCATCATACCCTTCATCAAACACCAGCCCCGTTGCCAAGCTCATCGACCTCATCTACCAGCCACCAAGCAACCACAGCCGCGATCGTCTTCCCTTATCTCCACCATCAAACATAACCACCGTGCGACCATCATCATCTTAGAGCAGTCACAACAACAACGGCAAAGGAAACACAGCGGGAAGTGACGAGAAGGTTAACATACCAGGAAAATGAGGACAACAGGCGGAGTTCACATCGAAGAGATGAACATTCGAGGTAACCTAATCCCCGATATCGGCTTGTTATAAGGGTGTCTCCTTGCGCGATCGTCGTCATTGTCTTGATGAAGATCAATGATGCGTTTCGCGTTGATTTATGAAGTGTGATTCATGTGTGTGCTATGTTGTCTTGTGGGCAGGCGTTTGTGTGATGATAGAAGCGCATGGTGTGAAATACGTGCATATTAGGATATATATATATATATGTATGATAGTGTTACGTACGTGTATGTATGCGTTTTAAGCGGGTGGAGGCATATAGGGTATGCGAGCTATGGCTTTCTGTTTCCTACTTTCTGTTTTCTGCTTTCTATTTTCTATTTTTTGCTTTCTACTTTCTATTTTCTGCTTTCTGCTTTCTACTTTCTGTTTTCTGTTTTCTGTTTTCTGCTTCCTGCTTTCTATTTTTTGCTTCTTGTTTTCTATTTTCTGCTTTCTGATTTCTTCTTTTTGCTTCATGCTTTTTGCTTACTGTTGTTAAATTCAAAAGTGTATATGTGACATATAATCCTTATGAATAGAAATGAGATATTAAACGTAAATATATGCCCATGCAACGCTGCATTCGGGACCACGATACTGTTTGACGTGTTTAGTGTGGGGACATTGCTGGGATTATAACAAATCAAATCATACAGGACAATACTTTACAAATAAACAGTATATTCATATGTACGCAGAACTATGCCTTTCAAATAAACTACTATGTTGTAAATATAAGTACCAGTGATTGTAATGTATGAATGATATCAAATAATCGCATCATAACATATGCTAAAGGAAGTACTAGAACGGGTTGGAGATTACATTGCTTGGCGATACGAATGAACGAAATGCGAACCTACAATGAACACATGTTCAAATATAAAGACTAAACACTGCACATGTTTCATGGATTATCAAGTCATCTGTCGTACTCTCTTGAATGTGGTCTGGAGATTAAGCCCGACACTTTCATCATCTCCTTCTGCTGAAACTGTTGTGAAGGAGGTCGAACGTGATGTCTTTTCTTGAAATTTTATCGAATGTCAAGTGAAAGTCATTGAGACTGAACTCTAGCCAAACTTCTTGAGTCATCGTCACGGGTGAACTAAAACTAGCTAGGGAGCGTTGGACAGCCCCCATCCTCTTAGCATACATGCAGCGGTTTCAACGTCGGATCTGGCGGGGCCACTAGCTACTCTCTGCAAGGAGGCCTAAATCTATCCCAATGAGAGGCAAACAGAGCCCGTTGGATGCACACTCCATCTACTAAAGTGTAAGGCGGCGTACAATCTATACAAGTACGTAACGAATCGATGTATTTTTATAGTCCGACTGATGATTGACGAGTTTTGTAATCCGAATCTGCTGAAAACTCTCGAGTAATGGGCCCATAATAACAACAATGAACATAAGAGACGTGAAACCATACTCACATATAATATAGCATAGCTATTTTTTAATAAAAGTATATGTGTTTTAGTAGTACTCATCGATTCGACATAGTTGGGGGAGTACCCTGCAAATGTGAGGCATAGACTCTAGGTTACTAAGTTTCGTACTCACGGATTGTGTATTCCGTTTACAGGTGAGTTACCAGATGATCGGTGAAGACTGTAGTTACCCTATGTATTTTGGGAATGTTGTAATGAAACTAGGATTATTTTGGATATGTAATATATGTGATGTATAAGTCATGCCACAAATTGTGTAACTTAATGGCTTCCGTCCTATGATCATAAAGTGAATTCGTAACACCTAAACAACATGAATGAAAATATCACAGTTAGTTTCCTTGACTCTCTATACCTTTAAACTTGTTTGGTTTATTTAGCTTTGTCATGCACCGAGTTCATAACGGCATAACGTTACGTATCACATGTTGTGGATCTCGAGACGTTACAACAACGCACTTGGTTTTACTGCTATATTATTGCCACTAGGAAAGGAAAACAGTTGAAAAATTATTGTTATCAACGGTGAGTGAAAGCAAGCAAGACAAAAACGAAAATGCAGATTCGGGGATTCAATACAAAACAAGCCGTTTTGTTTTTGAAATCTGAAACTTCTTTATCGTTACATATATTATGTTTCTTGATAAAGTTATATAACTTTTTGCTAGTTGTTGTCTAATTTTTATGTTTATTTTTTTATAATAATTTTTGTGTATAGTTTTTCTCCTTCTATTCTACTCAATACCATTGAATGAAAATCGCGCATATTTGCGTGGCATTATTATACAGAAATCTTCCTGCATAGGCGATTCAATTCACAAGAAATCGTTTTCTAGAGAAACGATTTCTGATGTCGTGACGTCATTTTTTCAAGAGGGGATTTTACTTGTTCAGAGCTAGTTTTTCCAAAAAATGAGTGCTTTTTCTACGAGAAAAAAATGGACTTAAAATAAATGCAGTTTAGTTATCTATACCATTAAAGAGGCAAGATAAGCACTCAATCATCTCGTGGGAATCATCTAAATACTAAACTCAACAACCAAGCGCCATCTAAAATCGATTCCAAGTGTACAAAAACACCATCAAATTCACACTATTTTCCCCCAAAATTTCCAGTCACCTCTGTTTTCAATGGCTCAAAACAACCCATTTTCCCTCCACAATCACCCCACCGCTTCATCTTCATCTTCGTAACCTCATCGCCTTTGGTTCAAAGTTTGATCCATGAAACCCTAGCAGCAGATTCTTGAGTTCTTGAACTTCGATTTCGATGGATACCCAGTTGATTTCGAGGGGATTTTAGCTTGCCCAGATGAGAAAGAAGCGGCTTTTGATCTTAGCTGCTGTTGGGTTCAGTGGATATGGCGCTGATAAGGTCCATCACTTGCTGCCCTCTGATAGCAAGAGGAGGAGATTGATCAAGCTCATTTCTGCTCTATTCTCTGTTCTTGATGCTTTGGCGGAGTCAGCGGAGGCTGCCAGGGTTGTGGCCAAGGATTTGAAGGAGTTTCTTGGATCCCAATCGGATGAGATTCCATGTAGTTTGAAACAGGTTTCGAAAATCGCTACGTCTGAGGAGTTTGTTGACTCGGTTTCGAGAATCACGCGGGCTGTGACTGCTGGTACTTCGAAGGGTTGTGTTGGTGATAGTAGTGTGGAAGGAAGAGATGGTGATGGGAGGGATTCAGGGTTCAATGACCTGTTCTTTGATAAGCTGTTTTCGGATTCTGGTTCTGGTTTTGCGTCCGTGGTTGATGGCAGCTTTGCGCGGAATATGGTGATGGCAATGTATGCTGGTATGAAGAGTAATCGAGAATTGATTGGTAGTACGGATGATCCTGGTACTTATGTTTCAGATGAGGACTCGGTGCCAAAATGGGTCGATTTGATGTGTAGTGACTTGTCGGCGGTTGCATACAGGTCTTTGTGAGCACTGCTGTCACGGTTTATCTCGAGAAGACTATGCACATCAACCCGTATAATGATTTCTTTGCTGGTGCGACCAATCCTAACCACGGGGAGAAAGTGAAGGATATGATGGTCTCAGTTTGCAATCGTGCTGTTGGGACTATGATCAAGACGTCTCAAAAGGTGCTGACGAATCCGGAAACAACAAGGGATTTTGCTCATCCACCTAGCCTACTGTCGGGAGAGGAGAACTCAGATCCCAATGTTGATCAAGGGCAAAGTTCCTTGGTGGTGGAACAAAATGGATATCAACAGACGCCAATGTTACATGATCCGAGAGGGCAAGACGGACCTGATGTGCAATAAGCCTAGCGGCTGGTTATCTGAGGTTTCATCTACCTTATTGGTCCCAAGAATCAGAAGTTTCATCCTTGATGTAACCGTGAGGGTGACATTTGAGACCGTGAGATCCTTCCTGGAATTCCTGCTACGCACATTGCTAAATGGTATCGACAGCTGTTACAATCTCGTTCATGATGTCGTTGCAAACACATGGATCGAAGTCGCGAGTTATGTTTCAGTGAAGTCCCTTGCGGTGATGACAATCTTCCTGTCCTTGTTCGTTTATATATTTCTTGGTGCTTGGCTACTGATGCTGGCCCGAGAAGCTTTTTGAATGATCGCTCGTCATTAGGCCTCTTCTTCCAACCATAACTACATGTCTAATTTGATGTAATCGATCTTCACAACAGCAGTAGCATATCACACAGTGTAATTTCATTGTAACCATAGGTTAATGCATTCATGAATATCTGCAATCTAACACAGATTTCTCTGGCTATTGCGACTAGCACTGAATCTGATAGACTACGCTCATGTACTACGACACGAAATAACAAACACACCAGAAGTGCCTTCAGATTCTCCAATTTCACATGTTGAACATCTTAACTCGTAACTTGCTGTGACAAACATAAAAACCGCTCATCGATTACAACTCCAGTTCTCAGAGCAGTTCATCCATTCCGCATTCATCATATGCAGTACTGCAGACATACTATACGAGGCCAAGCAACTCGAATAAGAACTGAATTTAGCAAGGATTATATGCGATCCAAAAAAAGATCCTAGTTGTACTGTCACTATTGAGATTTATACAAGAACAAAGACAATCCTGACAATTTCCATAAATAAGAACTGAATTTAGCAAGGATTATATGCGATCCAAAAAAAGACCCTAGTTGTACTGTCACTATTGAGATTTATACAAGGACAAAGACAATCCTGACAATTTCTATAATGTCTCAAACGTTTGAATTAAAGGGACTGATGAAATTATCCATATCAATAAGATGTATAATTTTTTTTTTTTGAAGAGTTCATCAAATTAAAATTTCAACATTAATTATAATTGAGATGGAGTAATATTAAGATGGTTACGTTATATTATCCCTCGATAACAAGACTACATTCTATTGGCACCAAAAAAAAAATCAGTACCTCAACGAAACAAGCTTTAGAGCCCCACTTCCCATGGTAGCTAGCTAGCCTCACCTCATTAATGGCGCCGAATACAATCACCACATGGTAATCTCAATCTCACCATCAATTTCTCCCTCATTGTCCGTCTCAGTCTCCTCGAGAACTTTATCACGGCGGGGAGTTTGGAGAAGTCAGGTGAAGACGTGGGGGAGATTCTCGGGGATGTTACGGTGTTCAAAGCCGATACCGGTGAGCGGGTCAAGTTCAGGGACCTTTGGGATCAGAACGAGGTTGTGTTTCTTTGCTCTGTCTGTTTCGTTTGGATGTATCTTGAATTGTCGAGTAAAAGTCTGAACTCGTAAGATTATCTCACGACCTACTAACATGTTGTGTAGGAATAAGTTCCATCTAAAGTCTAAACTGATCAGAAGAGTAATGCACATCTTAACATGAATTGATTTCGTTTTTGGGTGAAGTGTGGCAATTTTTATCGTTGGTTGTGGATGAGAACTTCGGTGGTCGATGGCAATTTAATGACATGGTTATAATTTAACGGGTACGTATAAATTCTTTTTGACTAACAAGAAGAAAGATTCAGTAATGAACAACCATTTCCCCATTATATGGTTTGGGTTTCCTGACACCATTGTTCATTGGATGATGGTATTTTATAAATTTAAGGCGTGGGATTTAGTGGATTGGAACTTTAAGTTAAGATGTAGAGTTTGGATTAACGTTGGTGTGTGCATTTTGTTTTAGCAATGGAATGGGAAGTGTTTCAAACCCTATCTATAACAGATTTATCTTAGTAGTTGTTGTAATCGAGTGGAAAGTGTTGGAAGAAGGTAGTTCTTCTGAGTCGGTTGAATCAGTTAAATGTTATGTGTTACTCCATAACAACCATTGATAGGGTTACAATATTATGCGTGAAAATTAGCTTACGGTTGATGATACCCAATGTAGTGCTAGATTGTGATCATGGGATATATGTAAGAAGACTAGAAGGAAATGAAGTTAGTTACTAATCTCGCCACTGATGGGGGCATTTTGAAGAGGTTGAGGATTGTTCTTCAGACTCATCATGGAATTTATGGTTAATCATAGTCCTATGTTGCTGCTGTTATTTGTTTGCATATAACTTGAATTCTGGCTTGTGTACACATGTGGCTTTCACTTTGGTTTGAACCAAAGTGTTAATGATGTGAATCCGTGCTGTTGGCTGTGCAGTGCTGGTTTGAGGGAGGAATTAATGGTACATGAATGATCCTTTCTTGAACTTTGTTTTTCAGGGTATTGCTGTAGTCGCGCTTCTAAGACACTTCGGATGCTACTGCAGGTAAACATCCTCATTCTCCAGAAATCTAATTCTGATCGAGTTTGCTGAGGTTGAATGGAAAGATGTGTTCTGAGATGCCGCTTCTAATGTATGTAGCTGGGAGCTTGGTTCGGATCTCATAGAGGCAAAGGCGAGATTTGATTCTGCAGGTGTCAAGCTTATCGCTGTTGGCGTGGGAACTCCTGACAGGGCCCGTATGTTCGCAGATAGGGTATTCTTCAATCCTATATCTGACTTTCTTTTACATACACTGTCGTTGTGTGTTTTTAACCTTTAGGTCATCTTCTTTTCTCGTGGGTTTCTTAATCTTCATATGTTTAACTGCCGGACGATACTTCGCCGGTTCGTGAGACGTTTCTTCAAACTATGTTTGTTTTCCTTAAACTGCTGAACCCATTTTGTCTTAGCATAAAAATATGTTACATGTAATATTTTGCATGCTCAACGCGTTAAAAATTTCTTCTGGCTTTGTCTTACTATGGCTAGACCAACCTATGACCATGAAGCTATGTCTTCCCTCGGGTCCTATTTGCCGATTTATTTCGGCTTCCATCTTGATGTCTGTTTCTCTATACTGTCCAATGTTCAAAATTCTCATTTTTACTTTACAATGTTGCATCTCATGGACAGTCATCATTTCCTATGGAAAGCCTTTATGCTGATCCAGAACGGAAGGTAAAATTTGAACTGTTTCGTTATCCCTCGATGATTTCAAGCCCATCTGCATATATCTCTTGAAAAGTTATTTCATTTCAGGCGTATGATGTATTGGGACTGTGCTATGGCTTCGCCCGCACATTCTTCAGTAGTGCAGTGGTACTTCTCTAATCCCTTAATTTCATGAGCGGGCTTCTGTTGTATGCAACGGGATGATGACATTAGGCTCCATGCTGAAGTGCCAAGTTTTGCTGTTGATGTTTCATGAATCTCCCAGCCGCAGGCATTTTCTAGGATTAATACCCTGAAGAAAGCAGGGAAGAACTATACGATTAAAGCCACACCAGATGACACAAGTGGCGTCCTGCAACAGGTTCGCACATCTTCCTGTTTCCTGTCTAATAATGCCCATCGACCCCTGCCTTCACCTGATTAGTATTTATCTCGCTGCATTCGGATCTGTAATATGCAACAGTGATTCTTCGAAGATTATGTGTTAAAATGCGTTGTTCTGATTGATACGGCAGGGAGGAATGTTCGTCTTCAAAGGAAAGGAACTGCTATATGCCTGGAAGGACAAGAAAACAGGAGATCATGCTCCTCTTCAAGATGTCTTAGACGTCTGCTGCAAAATACCTGTAGCTTGAAGCTTCGTCGCTGTTAAAGTCCCCGCTGCAAGCGTGCAAGAGCATTTGTCATGCATTATCTCGCATGATCATACTCGTTGCAGAGTAGCAAGGTCAGTGATGAGTGTGCGCGCGCTTGTATTCTAAATTAAGGGCATTCATCTTCAATATACAGCTTTGTTGCACTTGTATTGAGAAGAAAGATGAACTTAGCAAAAGGACTTGAGAAGATGAAACTATACACAAAACAATGTAATGTATACGTTGTAATATAAATAATTCATGTATACGTTGTAATATAAATAATTCCAGCCACGATCAACAAGATCATCGGATACTTGTACAGTCCACTTGCTCCAACCATAATCTGCAATTTTCGTCCCCTTCTGATTTCTAGGACAACATCAATACATGTTTTTTTCCCATCGCGCTCCATGATGTTGGAGATAGGCAAGATTCCCCGAGATCAATGAGTTTTCAGGTCATGAAGCTTACATCTTGTGTGGCAATCTGCGATATTGGCCAGTCGAACCTGCAGTCATGAAACTACTGATTAGGATCGTCGAAACATGAAGCGCACACAAGAGCATAAGCAACAGATATGTCCATGTCAAGCCATGCAACACTTGCTCATCCTCCTGCCTAGACCTGTTCGGGGCACATACCTTCACGTCCTGTTATTGCTGCAACTCGGAACCCAACGAATAGATCACCTTTAACTGGTTTGACGCCAGCAGTCATCATCGTGAACCATTGCATGTTAGATTCCACGACCAAGCATGTAGAACGTTAGTCTGTACACCCTCGTTGTGTTTACACCTATGTCAAAGTGTGCACATGATATATAATACTTATCTATCAGCTACCGCTTGCGGTAGCTTGCGCGACATAGCAGCTGCCTTAACCACCCAATTAGAGGCCTGCTTACCTGTTTGGTCACAGCTTACTTCACCTCAGTCGAGCAGCAGTTGAGGGTAACTGATGTACCTGCATGACATAGTTGAACCATGAAACGCACTTGTTAGAAACCGAGGTAACTATGACGTAGTTGAACCTCGAAACTCTTACACAAGTTGTGAGCACGAAGGAACCAGATTCATATTTCAACCCAAACGACTAAATTAGTTGGTTGTTAGCCGAGGCTACTATGACGTAGTTGAACCACGAAACTCATACACAAGTTGTGAGCACAAAGGACCGGATTGATATCTCAACCCAAATGACTAAATTAGTAGGTAATGAATCACCGGAGTCATAAATGCTACACTCTCCTTCCTGTAACACAGTCCACGGATATGTTTTATGTTATCTCTATATGATTACAGCATTGACTAGTAACATGAATCCGATACTAAACTATGGATCAACCATGTAAGACCATGACCCAACAAAAATTTACCAGTTACCACCACACCTACATGGCATGGTTACCTCAATTGCACCTGAACATAGACTCACAGAGAGAACACATCACAGATACCGTTTCCATGAACCAAACCAGATCACCATCAGGTCCATCACCATGCAACCAAAGCATTGAACTCCAATCTAGCTGGCCATATACGAAAGGGTTGATTTTTGCCAAGGGCCTGTAGGGTTCAAGTCGCTTTCAATTCATTCTGCATAGTCAAAAATCAAATGGGTAACCAACTCTTAAACGCAACCAACCATAAATGAACAATGGATTCCTAGTCTCATTGCTTGTCTTGTGAAAGTGAATACAGAGCAAAAACAAGCAGATTCCATAATGGAATTTTATACAATATGGAGTAAAATAGCAAAGCAACTCTTGTTTGCTAGTTGTTGGCAAACGGGTTTCTTGGCTTGGATTTAGAGACCCTACCAAGACTCTACCAACTACCCTTGATGAACTGGTGAATTCATGATAGAATTTCAAATTTGATCTGTTTTCTACCTACTCTAATGATATGAAGAGAATTTTCCAAAAAGGTCTCTTCTAGGATTAGTGATATTGGCCCCAAGGTTAAGATAACTATGTGTAGAAAATATTCCCCCGTTTCAAATTAAATATAATAATTGATCCAATACGAGATTTTATGTGTGTTGAATTTTTATTGAATTTGATAAAAAAAAATAATACAGTGAAATTATTATGATAATTGACAGAGAAATGAATAAAATGTACTGTAAAGATTTGACATCCGTTTATGCTAAAAGTTTTCTTAAAAAAACGTTATATTTATTTATTTTAGGACTTTTACACAGCTCACTACAATCGCTCATAGTCTGCTCCAAGCATTACGGAAGTCGAATTTGCACAATAGATTGAAAACACGAAGTGAAGCCCTTCTGAAAGAACTGAACAGATATCCTCACGGTACATCAAGAAGTCTTAGGGTTGACTCTTACTAACAATTTCTAAGATATTGTCACATCTATCGTGCTATCGGATCACCATATATTAAAACCTATAATGTTTATCGACTCAGTCTCTGACGCCGTATATATCAGAGACCAAATGGCCAAGAACAATGACGGTGCCAAAACAATAGCAAGTGATGCAACAACGAAGATGCAAACCACAAGAACATACAAACACTTATCCACTATGCTCAATCCCAAATACTGTACCAATTATCATCGTACGGAACAGAGGACAAAATGAAAAACCAACGGGGTTTGTATTGAATGAACGAAGTTGAAATTCATCTCGAGAAAGAAAGAAAATCTTTCAATGCCATCAGTTCCTGCATGCCTCTCTTCATAGCTCTCTCTCTTTCTACTCTACACACTCTGCAGAGTGAGAATCTAAGGCTGATGACGACTTGACATTGGAAATTGCCGTTAGACCATGACACATCATAGCACCTGCATATGTCCATGCCATCACATATACCCATCTTAATGTATCTATAACTACAACAAACTCACATAATCCCGTCCATGTTAAGTTAAAAAAAGGATGATATGTACGAAGTCTTTTATCGTGAAAAAAAAAGGCTTTTTAAATCACATTTATACATCTATCTTCTGTAAGTCACAAAAATAAGCCCAACCTAATGTCAATACTCCCACTCGTAGGAATAGAAACTGGGATCTTAAAGGATATCATCTATTACTAGATAAGACAGAGTTTCAATCTTTTAGACACAAAATCTATGATATCAGTATCTGATCAAAAGACCAATCTTGTTTATCGGTTGAACGAAAGAAAAAATGTGGTGAGGGAGAGAGGGGCGATGAGCGATGAGGAGATGAGGTTACATATCTGTTTCTGCATGTCTCTGGTTACAATGCTGAAACAGAGCTGAGCTGCCTCTGCAGCTGGACAAAGCAACACACAGGAGAGGGGAGGGAAAGTGAAAGCCACAGACAAAAATTCAGCATTTTTTTAATACTTGAAATATCTGAAAAAGGAAAGAGTAAATGAAGTCTTTATACAATATGCATGCCAAAGGGTAAAAGAGTAACGAGTGTGAAAAAGAAAGGAGCTTTGCTGCCCATATATGGGATGGAAGCATGGGATGGTATTTGCCCTTTAAGAAAAATACAGTATAAGAAAACACAAGAATGCTCTCTTTGCTTCTTCTCTATGAGGTCTCTATCGCTTTGTATAAATTTGGATTTGGTATGCTTTTTTTCCCCTCATTTATTAATTCTGGTACAAATTGACCACCCTGTTTGTCTGTCTGTCTTTTGGTGCCCATTTCCCCATAATCTTCCCCTTCTCTTCTCCTCTCTAGATTTTGTTTTGGATCCTCCGCACTGTCCTCAAATTTTGTAAGTAAAGGCAGATTAG
>JAOVYX010022149.1:0-14951 GCA_035668315.1 Drosera spatulata | reverse complement strand
TATAGTTGTTGGAAGGGATATTTTGATCATTTTTCTTGAAAAGAGCCGTTGGGAATTAACTTTCACATCAAAATTCCTTTCACGTTTTTCCAGAAACGTCAATGGTAATTATAAAATCGTCATCGGTTAATCTAAAAACGTCAACGTTTTTTTATGCACACTCAGGACAGAAAGATTGGTATTTCATATATGAGAAAACCGATGACGATTTGAAGAAAACGTTGACGTTTTACCAAAAAATGTCAACGGTTCCAACAAATCGTCATCGGTTTTCTCAGATATGAAATACCAACCTCTCTGTCCTGATTGTGCATAAAAAACACACCAAAAACATTGACGGTTTTCAAAAAGGTCACCGATTTATACCAACGGCTTTTTTTTAGACAAGGGGTTACGGTTGATCAGGTCGGTCGGATAAAAGTCTGGCCCGTCCGATCAACCGGAAGCCCAGACCATAGGCCAGGTCAGACTGGGATCCACCGAGAGCAAAGCCCATGAGGCCCGTCCGACCAAGGCCCACAGGCCGGGCCGGCCCGTCCGAGCAACAGTGCTGGGCTACGAAGCCCGGACCGAAATCCGGCCCGGCCCGGTATTTTGACAACACTACAAGATTCATCGATTTCTAGCCTTTTTTTTTTTTTGCTTTTTTTGTGAGTTTAATTTCAACACATTATCTCTACGATTTCATTTTCCGGACAATGGAATTGATTGCAATGGATTGATTATCACACTATACAATTGGGGTTTCGAATTTCAAATTCCAAATTCTTACTTCTGATATTGGGATTCCAAATTCTGACTTACGAATTTGGTCTTTGAATTTTAGTTTTCGGATTCAAGGTGTGGATTTGGGTTTTTGAATTTGGATTTGGGCTTTGGGATTCGGACAGTAAATTCTCATGTTATTGTATTTCATTGCGAGTATAGATTTAGGAGATGGTTTAGAATTGATGAAAACATCGTATAGGTTTCTTAGATCTTCCATTGATCTTACGAGATCAAACATAATTTCAAATCCTTGAATTTGAACTTATGTTTGATCTCAAATGCTGTTGTTATTTCAATGGTTTTTCACCATTCAAAGTTTCTCACCGTTCTCGACAACATTATCTGTAGCATTGTCAACTACTGACAGAAGTACTCCATTATGCACAACATCGTCAACCTTCTCACCCTTCTTACCCTCATCAACATCAACCATCTCACAAACACCATCATCAATAGACTTTTCACCAACGCCCACGACATTCTCATCATTTTCACCCTTCTAAGCATCAAAGGTTACACCAACTCCATCAACTCCACCCTTCTCAGCCTTTTCATCATTCTCACCCTTATCCTTCTCACCATCATCAAACTTTTCACTAACACCATCACCAACGCTCTTCTTAGCCTTATCAGCCTTCTCACCTTCTCTCTTCTGAGTTTTATCAGTGTTGTCATAAACTACATCCCAGATTGCAACCTAAACTACATCATCCTTCTCATATCTTAATTTCATCTCTCTTTTCGATTCATTCTTCTCCTCCATTGGGCCTCTTGCATCCCATGGTTCCCATCCATCATGAGTCTCTACAAACTTCTCCTCCCTTAACACATATTCATTTCTTGCTTCACCACCCCTTCTTAAAGACTCCACCAACCTCTCCAAATAAACAACACGCTCTGCAAGCATTAAGTTATCAGAATCGGACCGGATATCGATTCGGTCGAGGCTCCGTCGATTAAACTGCATTGGATATTATTTTATTTATATTAATACTAATATATAATTTTGGTCAAAATATATATTCATAAGTTTTATATAAGTAAACATATAATATGTAAATTGTATGTATATTTTTTTTTTACGTTTCTTCAATATTCTTTTAAGATTTTATTTTCATTCGGTTCAATCACTTGGGCTTTTGCCCGTGTTTGACCGATTTTCTCTAGGTCAATTCAGGTCAACCCGGGTCGATTGTTTGTTTGGATTTTTTGTTCGAACCAACCCGACTGAGCCATTGGGTCGGTCCAGTTTTAATAACTATGTCTGCAAGTGCTTCTTGAGCCAGCAAAATAGATAAGAGCAGCTTAACTGATTATAAAGGATAGTATATAACTTAGACAACCTACAATCTATAAACAAGCAATACAGTACATATCATCATAATTGTAGCACACGGATACAAATACGGAGTACACAACTACAAAACTACAGTGCATAAGAAAATAAACCTAGTACATAAATTCAGATTATATTTGAAGTGTTAAAATAGAACAATGTACGAAATATAAACAAATGAACCATTTCTTCTCACCTCATCAAGTGGCCTGTAAGGTGCACCTATCCCTAAGGCTTATTCCTTTTTGCTGGGGATAAAAGGGACAATTTTTCATGTCGGAACTTACGATAGCAATTTCAATGTCGCATAAAAGGTGCTCGGGACTGTCTTCTCCTTCCAACGGAGCATTCTTGAAATGCTAACAACATCGGTGGGACTCAATATTGTACCCTCCAAGTGCTCATACACCCAAACCTGATTTGATACACAAATTAGTCATAGAGCTGCATATGGTTTTCAGTTCGAATGAAACATAGACATAATCAAATCATTCTCGCAATCCAGCACAACAACCATCAAGATAAGCTCCTTTGGAAGAAGAACCTTCACCTTCCATCACTTCCATCCTCCGCGCCGCCTTAGCCTCTAGTTTTTTGTATTTAGGGATGGAATCGAGTAGAAAATCATAAACCGTCGAGCCCCAAGCATGTCTTTCTATGAGGCTCAAGTCATCGCCATAGGTGAAACAAAATCTAGGAGTATAGTTATAACGCCACAAGAATTATCCAGCTTAACTAACATACGACGTCATTGTCGCTATAGACAGGAGTTTGTGGCAAGGCAAAATTAGAATAGGGTTTACATAAAATAACATAGAGAACGAGGTACTAACATAGTCATATGATACAGGCCTCAATCCAAGCACATAGATCATTAGATGTTATGATTTCCAATGTAATTATTATACATTGATTAGATCCCAAATAGTAAGAAGCAGAAAGTACAAAAATTATTATATAGTCATCCAAGTTTGGCCTTAGGGCCCGAATACAATAACAGATCGTTGTTCTTATTACACAGAGAAAAACCGCTTCGCATGCAGGTAATCTGAAGCCTCGCCATCCTCACCAAATCCTAAAGAAAGAAAAGAAAACAAACACAAACAGAAAAAACAACCCGTAAGCAAAAGAATCACTTAGTAAACCCAGGGTAATGCCACGAGTGGGACGTCACATGCTATGACACATGCACGTTTCATTGCATGTTACGCCTGACTGTATATTAAAGCCCCTTTTTATTAAAGTAGTGTAAAAAGGCGAAAAATTTGAGATAATATATTTTCTCAATTATTAAAGAAAATATTATATTATTGAATGTCATAATTTATTTGAGGCGCTTATAAAATTTGTTTGTCAAAATTACAACAAAAATTGCTAATTACGGATAAAATTAAAATTTAACACATAAACATGAGGGGCTTATCACCTCTTTGATTTTAAACATTTCACCCGCCACCACCACTTCCCATTTCTTCCCTCTTTACCCACTCACTACTCACTCTCCACTTCTCCTAATCATTTCACTTCATCACCCTCACATATTCCACCTCTTCTCTACTTGCTCTTCATTTTCACTTCGTCTCTATTCCATCATCTCTTGGAGTTAAGGAGACAAGGCGATCAAGGGATTCTTCATCATCCCCTGGAGTCAAGAAGGCCAAACCTATGTATCGTTATTTGATATCTTGTAAGGTTCAAACCTTCGTCAAAACACATCGAATAGGTGAGCATCACTTGTTTGATCTTTTCTTGACATAGACATGAAATCATAAGAACTTGTATGAATAAAACACGTGAAGAAATCATGAAGAAAAACCGGTTTATGAGGTTTTGGATAGTCGATAAAATTAGAAAGATTAGAAATTTTGTGGCATATCATAAACTCTGAGATAAATTTTGATTTTAAAATATGTTGAAGCTTCATATGTCTAATTTCTAATGAAGTTAATAAATTATTATTTAGAGTTATGAATATTAAGATATAAAATAAAACGTACGGATATGTTAATCTATAAAAATTGGTAACAGGAATGAATTTATGACTTGATCTGGAATTACACAATATGAGTTAGAAGACGAGCCCTATATCACCGGAAAGGTCATGACATGTGCTTTGTAGAACAATTTACAAATATTTATTTGGAGTTATACGTAAAGGGTTATCAGTTGATTAATGAAATAAGGTCAAACTGTCTGATCTAGCAAAAATATAAATATAAAGTAATTAACTGCTATTATTCGCAAGCTTTCATGATTAAAAAATCTGACTCCATAGGAAGTGTATGGAGTCTAGTTTATGAATAATTTTACAAAATAATTTTTGGAGCTGTATACAAGAAGTTATAGATTTAAACGTGTCGAAAACTGAAGTTGGACAGAATCCGAGAATGACCTTTTTGACTCCGAAACAACTCCAAATGTTTACGAACATTTCTATTATCATGGAATATTAAAATAAGTATTACTGACTTTTCTCAAACCTTGGCACCACCTCATAATGTTAATATGACAGTTTTTCAAGAAGTACGAACAAATATGCTTAACTCCATAACGTGAACAATCATTCAGAAGGGTGTGTCTTAATACGCGTATTTCATTATGTTATAGGAGCTGGAGATGCTACTTTTTGACACATAAAGCAAAGGTCGAGCGCGTGTGTGTGGAAAACTCTGGTAAAAGATAATGTTAAAATTTATTATGTATGGCGATGCACATTGTTTATACCGTGAGTATAATAATATGCATTGAAATCTCTGGACGTAGTCACTAAATATGGCTGATGCAAAATAATGATTGTAAATGCTGTGTGCTAAATACTGAGTGATGTGGGGTGTTATTGTATGGTATGTGTTATGCCTTATTTGTTGGTATAATGAGGGTGAATGTGTGAAAGGAGTGTAAATCAATAAATTAATGAGATAATTACGTGGTATAAAATACAAAGAGCGTAGTGTCTGTTATTTGTGTTATACAGTGACTTGGTAGTGATATTCTCTCATCGATCCTACGAGGTCATTTTGGTATGAGGGTATCTTACTGTAGGAGACCCTGGGCTCCGGTTTGGTTGATCCCCTTTCACGGATGTTCCTTTTGTTAAAGCTAAAGAGAGCTTACTTATGAAATTGAATAAGTCTCGTCAAGGCACAATTATAGCATTGAGGGTATCTATTGTCTGTCGTCTCTATACGGTTGATATGATGGTAAGTAAAACAGAGTCGTGAGTGAATTGTTGAGTGCACCAGTTCGTGAGACTTGAACTAGGGACCTGTCATGTCATGGTGTCTTTGTCTCAGTTTGTTTGATATGGAGATGACTACCATACCAGAAAGGGTATGACAGTAGTAAATGGGACATTTTGAGTTTAGAATGCTAACATATTTGTAACATTCACGAGATGAAATATGTATGAATATATAAATGACTGGAGTTGGAGAGGGAGAAGTATAGGTGCGGTGGTGTTGTTTGGTTCGATATTTGTTTGATGAATCTATGCTCTCTGAGTAATGTGTTTGTTCTAATATCTTAGATTAGATGATCTATGTGTTTAATCTACTCTGTTTGACTAGTGTGTTGATTCCAGAGTACTGAAATATAAGATTTAAGTGATCAACTTTTCTTCTTTTCTTCGCTTATGCATCCCTTGGGAAGGAGACCGACACGTTATTGAGCTCATATACCTCACGGGTTCTATTTTTTCTGTTTTTTTCTCTTCTCTGTATTTTCAGAAGGTAGAAACGACGGCCAGGTGTGATATAGGTCATGGTGCTAATATGCATATAATGTATTGAGATTTATGGACTAAGTAAAATATATAATAAATGAAGAGTTTACGCTGTATTAGATAATATTATTGATTTATGTCTAAGTAGATTTTATTTATTTCTGTACCTAAGCCGGTTTAAGTAATTTTTGTCTAGTTGATACATTGTAAGTTCTCTCCTTTTTAGTTCTTTAAGTCACAATTAATCTGTTCACTCTTTTACTTTAATTATTTCTAATATTTGCGTCCCGACAGTGATCTACCCTGTCATGATGCATTAATGGTATTTATTGATGCTGTTGCACGTGATACAGTAGAAGTGCCTTTCATTTCCAAACTACGACCACACAATATAGTATGGGATTTTCTCCCCTTATCCAATGCACCTCACAATATAGCAGGGGATTTCCTCCCCTTATCCAATGCAACCACAAAATATAGTAGGGGATTCCTCTCCCTTATCTAATGCCACCACACACAAAAAGGAGAAACCTAATCTTTCTCTCCCTTAGTAATAACCTGTGCGTCTCGATCCCGACGAACTCGTCTCAGCATGAGATTCGACCCTCCCGGTAGACTCGACTTCATTGTTCAGATTATATGCGTATTTCCATTGGTTCCAATCACCCTTCTTTTTTTAGTTATTATTAATTTCTCTTACGAGGAATTAAAATATTATGATGTAATGATTAATTGGAAAAAAAAAAAAATCCCAAATCCTTATTGTCGTGAGCTTACTAGAACATTATCCTAAATCACACCACGATAAGACGGAATCGCTCATACCACAAAGACCACATCAATCCAACAGTCAAACTCATATCATACCAACCATCACACAACAACAACGCCTTCCCCCGTACGGTCTACATCATCCCAAACTCCCCACAATCCCTTGGATCATCGTATGACAATAATATCGAATCACATCGTAGATCCACTCCGCAATACAACACACAACAATCACAGGTCACAACCAAGGGAATTTAAGAAAGGGTTGGGTTACCTCACTGGGGAGGGAATCAAGTGGGGAAAACATGGAAGTGGCGGCTGGCTACGGTCGTTGCTGGTGGGTGCAGCTGAGGGAAGAGGAAGGGGATGGGGAAGAGGGAGGGTGACTGAGTCGGGTCATCGACAGATTTGGGTGTGGCGAAAAAGAGGGAGGACACAAGGAGGAGGGGTGAGGGAAGAGGATGGCCAACGATAGGCTGGGGGGGTGGCGATGGGTGGCCCGCGACAAGTTGGGGCTAGGGTGACGATGGGTGGGGAGGGAGAGAAAGTGAGGAGAAGGATGGAGGGATCGGGAAGAAAAAGGGAAGGGTGAGTGGAAGGGATAATGTACAAGTGGCACTTTGTGGTTGGCGCAATCAGACAATACGAGATTTTGTTACAATTTGTGATTATACGGTAAGTATAAGTGTGTCAAAGTTTTTAGAATCCAATTATGAGTTTGTATTTATATTTAATGTCTAATAATTGTCATTAATTTCATTTAATATAATTTTATTTATCCAAATATTTTGGGTTATTACAATAGTAGGTCGACTTCGTAAATATAATACAATTAAAAACTAGTAATACTAACATCCTTATAAAATTATCTGAATAAACCTCATCCTCAACACTCGCAAACTCAAACATTAGATCCCAAAGTAAACATATGGTGACATTTTTCTCATCGCCATCGAATATAGAATCAAAGGTCGAACTCTCTTACGTCCCATTAATGTTTTTGTTTAACCTATAGTATCACAAATCAACGATAACAGAAATCTCCTCTCTTGTGAAAGGGATGAATCTATTTTCTATCCCAGTTGTCATTCCCGGAGGATCACAAGAAAATTGACTCAGTATCGTTTTGAGTCGTGGCGTACTAACAAGCATCATAGGGGTATTAAGTTGTGCAAAAGGGTTCCATCTCAATTTTCTCTTATAATTTTTAGAAACATTGCCCTGAATACTTCCATTTGATTGCTAAAAAAGGTTAGAGAACACCTGGATTGTAACTTTGGATAACTCTTTCGATTATGTCCTTTCTTCAATTTCTTCCTCCCAGGCTCCAATTTCTTTCTGTGAGGCTACGATTTGGTCCAGTCGTACCCCGTTTTCTTTGCCTCTGGATTCTTAGGAGTCTTAATTCTACGTTTTCGCTTCGAATTTGATTTCTTTGGCTTCGTTTTCTCACACACCTCCTAAATCTACCGCCTTGTCTCTGTAACATGTAATGAGAAGAACATAATTGCTTGGATTATAGTAGTTCATGACCAACGATTATGATAAACCCAACAAAATTTCCCAATTTTCCTTTCGAAGTACAGTACTTCATAACACCAAAAACAACAAAATGGCTTGAATTCTTACCTATTTTTGGTTATTTCCAAACGATCACAAACAAAACAAAGAGCAACCAACGAATTTCTTCGAGAATCAGACAATGAAGAAGGGAGAGATGAAATTGGTGGGCTAGGTTTTCGACAAATTGATTGGTTCGTTTCACCTTTGAGTGACTAATCGAAATTGGTTGGTTTTGACTTTGATTTTCGGTTTGAATGAGCAGCTGGAAGATCCCGCCTGGGAATAGGAGGAGTTACGGTTGGTTTTGGTTTGGAGTTTTTAAATAGTTAATATTGAGAAAAATAGAGATGGGGTGAAGTATAGATTGGTTGTCTATTAAGGGGTAAAATATAGTTCAAAAATTTTTGAGGGAGAAAGTGTAACTTGATCTTCTATTAACGACTTTAATTAAATCCACTCTTTATATAACAGAGTAATTCATATTTGAGGGAGGCTTTTGTTACTCCTTCACCTTTGTTGGGTTAGCTCCTTAGTAAGCAAGTAAGCACTTCTCTCTTTAACCAAGTGATCTGCTCGACACAACATCAATAATGATACTCTCTCTATCTCATAATATAAACAACACTTATATGTTTTAGCCGTTTTAAAATATGTGCAACATATCATATTTAGTAACATTTTCACATTAAAAAAATACCAAAGTAATCACCATCTAATACATTACACCCACTATCTCTTCTCATAACTATACAGTTAACTTCACTACCGTAAAAAAGATATTCTTTATGCATCAAATTTCACAAAAATTCAACATAAATTTATGTACTGCATCAACCAGTAGCCTATATTATGGGACGGGGGAGTATATAACAGGGTAAAACAATGTTGATTTTGGAAGATACAGGATCTTATCTTTATTTTGTGTGAGTAAAATGACAAATACTCCCTCCAACCCATATTAAATGCAACGCTTTTTTTTTTTTTTTTTTGATCGTTTTAAGAAATATGCAACACTTGTTTTATTTTCTTATTTGGAATCAAATTTATATTAAATTAAACATATTATCTCACCATATACCACTAATTTCTCTCACATCTTCTTACATCCTTTCACATCAATTCTCATTATCATAAAAAAAATATAATATATTAATCAAATATAATTCTCACATAAAATCTCCAATCTAATCTGAACCATTTGATTCGAAACAAAAGGAGTATTATGTTAGTAGGATTTTGATATCAATGGGGTATTATTACATTACAGCGGGGTTTTACTTCAAAGCAATTGGCTGAAATTGAGAGGCCTGTGTGTTTCCTCTATTCTTGGAATAGAGCAGCTCGTATCCTCCCTCAAAGCATCTGCTTGCTTGAGTGTCTCATGTGTTGACTGTGGTGGCGTGACGGTGCCACAAATCAAACCGCGTGAAACTCCCACGTCCTTTCCCGCGTGGATCTGAGTTTGATGTCGCGTGGTGCTTAGGGGTGAGGTGAGGTGAGGTGAGGTGCAGAGCCAAGGTAAGAAGATGCAAGGTGAAGGACAAGAAGAAGGCAGAGAGCCGGGAGAGGAAAGGGAGAAAGGAGTGCATGAGAGGATTTGGGGAAAGAGAGCAAGTGATTAGGTGGAAGAAGTCACTATTCACATATACACACAAAAACACATTGAGGGTTTAAGGGATTTGTTTTAGAGATTATTATCTCTATCCCTTATTATGAGATTCTCAATATTTTGAGTGTAACTCTTTTTGTATTTCCTTTTGGTTAGTGGATTTTTCGTCGTCGGTGACCGCCCGTGGTTTTTTCCGTAAGGGTTTCCACGTAAAAATCTTTGTCTCATTTATTTTTTGCGCACTCGTTATTGTTTGTGTTTATTATTAACAGACTCGTTCGTAACATCATGGCTACCACCAAGCCGCTCTCCAACAGCATTCCATCCTCTCCTCTCTGCTAGAAGAATCAGAACCCCAACAACCCAGTTAGATTTGGTCAAGATCAGTCCCCTCACTCCAACTCCACTTGGATCATCTCGTTCAAGATCGGATCCTTTTCGAGCAAGATTGTCGATTGACAATGATCACTTCGTCGAGGAACGAACTTCGTCGGCATTCGTCATTGACAATGCCGACCGAAAAGTTGAAACTCGATAGCTGATTGTTGTCTATGTTTTTGCTTGCTTAGTAATTCTTGAATTGTTATGTTGATGATGAATTGTTGTCCATGGCTTTGGTGCCAACAGGTATCCACTGTCCCCTCCAGTTTGGTAATCCTAATTGCTATCGCGCATACAGGTTTTCCTCCCTGAGTCGGCTTATTATATATCTGATTCCAACTCAAAATCAATTGACAATAAATGAAATAATTCATGATCTATTTATGCACTCGCAATATTTTGGCACACTATTAAGCAAGAATCAAATTTTTGAGACTACTCAGTGCTTCTATCGATTAAGCAAGGAATTAAAAGAGTTGTGACACTCTATTGTACATTTTCCTGTTTCAGAACAAACTAGTCCAATTCCTCGAAATAAGAATACCCTTTTGGGTTGAAACACATGAACGTAGAGGTTACAACTTACTAGTGAAAACAACTTCACTAGCTGTTCAAATTGCCTTAATCTGACCTTTCACAAAAGCCTCCGATCATAAGAACACGCAACTAGGTGACGAAACGAATGCCATGCTTTCATCCCGGTACTGGTAGGATTTCATTTCACAGAGAGCAGACCGTGAAATATTTGTCCCTGTGTGTTAGTGGGTTTCCTTTATGATGGGGCCCACACACTTTTTCAAAATACAAAAGGAAGATAAAGCGGGTATGCAGACAAACCGAATTGTAGAAGAAAAAGAAGGCACTCGGGGGAATTCGAGAAAAACAGGAGAAACCCACAAACACAATTCGCATTGTTTTTCTCTTCTGCCCCGCCGTGCTTTCCACCACATTGCAGTGGAGCAGGGCGTCATGCAGGATGACACGTTACAAGGCAGCGAAGGAAAATCCTTCGTCAATCGTCTATAAATAGGCATCAAGGGCAGCAAATTTAGTGTAACATATCAAACACAAAAACAACATTCTAGAATTATGGGTATTGGAGATGTTTGGTTATAAACCAATGCAGGTTCTAGGTTAGTATTGAAGGATGCCAGGCATGTGCCCGACATTCTACTGAACCTGATTTCAGTTAGGATGCTTGATGATGAAGGTTACACTTCTCATTTCTCTGATGGAAAAATAAAACTCTCGAAGAGTTCTTTGCTGATTGCTAAAGGAAAGAAGCAAAGAATGTTATACTCGATTCAAGCAAGGCTGATCAAAAGAGATGCAAATGCTATTGAGAGATCCTCCTCGATCGAGCTCTGGCATAAGACGCTCGGTCACATCAGCGAGAAGAACTTGCAGATTCTTGCACGTAAGCAACTCCTACCTGACGTGAAAGGTATTCCTCTTAAACCGTGTGTTGACTGCATAACTGGAAAACAACACAAAGTATCATTTCTTTCTTTCCCTGCACATAGAAGAAAGAATACACTCGATCTTGTGCATACAGATGTCTGTTCTATGACAGAAAGATCTCTTGATGGTGCATACTATTTTGTCATTTTCATAGATGACCATTCTAGAAAGGCTTGGGTCTGTGCCTTGTAAACTAAAGATCAGGTACTACATATGTTCAAGGAGTTCCATGCCAAGTGTGCCAGAGTAGACAATGGTGACGAGTACAGAGGTCTGTTTGAGGAATACTGCAGGAAACATGGCATCAAGCTTGAGAAGACGATTCCCAAGACACCTCAGCAGAATGGAGTCGCAGAGAGAATGAACAGAACCATCACAAAAACGATCCGCTTTATGCTCTCTCATGCGAAACTCCCTAAATCGTTTTGGGGGGAGGCGTTGCTGACAGCTGCTTATTTGATCAACCATTCTCCTTCAAGTCCTTTGAATAGTGATATTTCAGAAAAGGTTTAAAGAGGAAAAGACGTGTGCTATCAGCATTTGAAGTTGTTTGGATGCAGAGCGTTTGTGCACATCCCCAAGGACGAACGCTCTAAGTTTGATGGTAAGACAAAATAGTGTATATTTTTTGGTTATCCTAGTGAAGAATTTGGTTTCAGGTTATGGGATCTAATAGTCAGGAAGATCATCCGAAGTAGAGATGTTATCTTCTTCGAAGATCAGACCATTGAGGACATCGAGAAGCCAAGAAAGTCCAGAACTCCAGCAGATGTCCTAATGAACTTGGATCCACTTCCTCCTCCGACACCGGAAGGCCAAGGGGAGATATGCAGGATGATCTTGGTAATGAGGAAACTGGTGTTGATGTTGATGGCCCATAACTATTAGAGCCACAGGAAGAACCAGTTTCAGTACAACCACCAGCACAACAAGGTACGCGACACTCTACAAGAGAACGCAGACCATCCACCAGGTATCCTGATACAGAGTATGTGATGCTGACTGATGGGGAAGAACCAGAGAGGTACAGGGAAGTCATGTCAGAACCACATAGCGATCGTTGATTGCAAGCCATGCAAGAAGAGATGGAATCCTTATATGAGAACCACACATTCGAGCTGGTGAAATTGCCTAAGGGCAAGCGTGCACTAAAGAACCGATGGGGCTATCGCTTGAAGACTGAAGACAAAAGCTCACAACCACGTTATTAGGCTCGAGTGGTTGTGAAAGGGTTCGGTCAAAAGAAAGGTATTGAATTTGATGAAATTTTCTCTCCACTTGTTAAAATGTCTTCTATCAGAGTTGTGCTAGGATTAGCAGCCAACATGGATCTCGAGATCAAGCAACTTGATGTGAAGACAGCTTGAAGGGAAGGGTTTCAGGTCGAAGGGAAGGAGAACCTCGTTTGCAGGTTGAAGAAGAGCCTGTATAGTTTGAAACAGGCCCCTCGACAGTGGTGCCGTAAGTTTGAGTTCTTTATAGTGGACAATGGGTACAAGTCAGATTCTTGCGTCTTCATTCAGAAGTTCGTCGATGGTAACTTTATTATCCTACTACTCTATGTTGATGATATGTTGATTGTCGGTCAGGATACTAAAAAGATCGCTGTTTTGAAGAAAGCTCTTAGCAAATCCTTTGCGATGAAGGATTTGGGTCCCGCTAGGCAGATCCTTGAAATACAAATCTTCCGTGATAGAAAGAACAGGAAGTTATGGCTATCACAGGAACGATACATCGAGAAGATATTAGAAAGGTTCAACATGAACAAGTCTAAACCAATTAACGCTACACTTGTAGGTCACTTCAAGTTATTAACGAAACAGTATCCCTCAAGTGAGACAGAGAAGCAGGAGATGCAGAGTATTCCATATGCTTCAGCTATTGGTAGCTTGATGTATGCCATGATATGTACCAGATCTGATATTGCCTATGCAGTTGGAGTTGTGAGTAGATTCCTTTCTAATCGGGGAAAGAGCATTGGACATCAATTAAATGGATTCTGAGATATCTTAGAGGTACATCTAAGTTATGTTTATGCTACGGTCAAGGAAAACTTGTATTAGATGGTTATACAGATGCAGATATGGCCGGAGATACAGATTCTCGGAAGTCTACCTCGGGATATATGACAACCTTCGCAGGGGGAGCAGTGTCATGGCAGTCAAAGTTACAGAAATGTATTGCTTTGTCTACTACAGAGACAGAGTATATTGCAGTCACTGAAGCTAATAAGGAAGTGCTATGGATGAAGAACTTCTTGTTAGAGTTGGGATTACAACAGGACAGATATAGACTCTATTGCGATAATCAGAGTGTTATTCATCTTGCCAGGAATCCGACCTTTCATTCGAGGTCGAAGCACATTGATGTGAGATATCACTGGATATGTGATGCTTTGGATCGGAAGCGATTTCAACTCGAGAAAATCCATACTGACTTCAACGGGTCAGATATGATGACAAAGACCTTACCCATGAAGAAGTTTGACTTCTGCAAACAACAAGCGGGTATGACGATGGTCCACACCGTTCGGAAGGGGGAGAATTGTTAGTGGGTTTCCTTTATGATAGGGCCCACACACTTTTTCAAAATGCAAAAGGAAGAGAAAGCACTCGGGGGAATTCGAGAAAAAACAGGAGAAGCCCACAAACACAATTCACATTGTTTTTTTTTTTTTTTTCTGTGCCGCGGTGCTTTCCACCACATTCCAATGGAGCAGAGCGTCATGCAGGACGACACGTTACAAGGCGGCGAAGGAAAATCCTTCATCATCGTCTATAAATAGGCATCAAGGGCAGCAAATTCAGTATAACACACTAAACACAAAAACAGCACCAGAAGAGTTAGAAAAAATATTCAATTTGAGATATTGAGGGATATCCTCTACGGATATAATTTTATTCCGTTAGAGAAGAAAAATTAATGAGAGTTATCTTGTTGATTGTAATCCCCTAACAGACTCTAGGGACGATATTTATAATCCCTCTTTAGTGGACATTTTGGTACCGCAACGGTCCCGTATGTTTACCCTTTTATTTTTTAAGGGATATTTCACGTAAAATTTTGGTGTCGACTCTATTTATTTTTGGGTTATTTATTTATCCTATTTTAATTGCACGCCTAGGGAAAAATGCTGAACAATTTCCGCTGTATGTCCACTACAAAAAAACTGCGTTTTAGCGACGGAAAATTTTAGCTACGGACAAAATCCGTCGCAAAAACATATATTTTAACGACGGATACGTAGCTAAAAAAAAAAAAGAGAAAACTGATTTTATTAGCGACGGAAAGTCAACGCCGTCGCTAAAAACTGAATAAATTAGCGACAGAATTCCGTCGCT
>JAOVYX010022148.1:0-14952 GCA_035668315.1 Drosera spatulata | reverse complement strand
CATTTGGCGTTTGCGACTAAAATTCTTGATTTAGCGACTAAAAACCTTAGTCGCCTGTTTGGTTGATTTTTGTAGTGATACCAGATTATGAGCCATGATATGTCGATATCATTACCAAAACTTCTGTGAGTTACAACATAGGATTGTGTGTATATTTGCGTACAAAAGACCAAGAGACAGTGGTAGATTGTGCCAATGGTCTCCTCCTTGGGCATCCTCCTATCATCCTCAGCTCATGAATCTCCACAAATACACTTAGATGTCAAGCTGATTCCCTTTTTCCGGGTTATTTTATTAAAATGGATCCGTTTATAAACAAAATTATCAAATTAAGTTCATAAATAATTTAATTGTCAAAATGGATCATTTTCAAAATTTAATGAGAGAAGGCGTCCTGCGAGATTCCCAGAAGAAGACGCAGGACGTCTTTACCTGAACCAAAGGCGCAGGGCGCCTTCCTTTGTCTAGGAAAATACTCTCACACCAATTAATAATATTATAATTCAGCCAAAATATTTTAAACATTGTCATTATGTTGAAAATATAACTCCATAAATTATCATAGTTGTTATGATTGATTCATTCAAAAAATATAACTCCGTAAAAAATAATGATTGATCAACTGTTATGGTTATATTGATATAACTTGAAAAATTTTAATATGATATATGGATGATATGATATTATAATTACAAAAACACAAGATCATATATTTTTTATTAATTACAAATACCTTGAATACATGGATAGTGTTTACGAACTAATTAAACTAATTCATATCCACGAACTAATAATATCGGTTTTTTTCCATCTTCCATGTGTTGTTGAAGAATTGCTCCCAACACCTCATTTGTCCTTATCGTTTGATATTTTTAACGATTTATAATGCTATCTTTATAGACGTAGGATATCACCGGATCTGAACATGTAGTTTTTCACGCTTCAGGATCGTTCTCGAGAAAATGGATGTAATTCTTTATGAATTGAAGAGAGTCATATACAACTGTTAGAAAAATCAGTTTACCATCATAAAAAGACCAGCCAGGTGTTGTGCCTCTGGGTGCCGTGGTTTGGTCTCCTCCATAGTATAGATGAACAACGATTTTATCTGAACTTGTACTTGAGCTTGAAGCTTCGTAGTTGACTGTGAGATTCATCGTCGGCCATGCAGGGACTCCGTGATTGTTGAAGTCATGATCGTACATTTGCACGATCATGTAACTCCGTGTTGAATATTGATCATCCGCAATCTCGTACGGTCTAAAGCCTTCAGCTCCAATTCGTGGAAGGCATGCGTCGGCAATTTCCCTTTCAAATCTTGATCTTCGGTACATCTTTGCCCACTTGTAATCGACATGCGTCGGCATGTGTCTTTCTTCATGATCAGATATTTTTTGAAAATGTTGATGATCTTATATTTATGATACATCCATGATTGTTTTTGGGAATGATCGATAAAAAAGTAGACATAACTAAAACAACACGATACTGGTTTGCATGATCTATTAATAGAACCGTAAATACACGTAATACACGATCGATAAATAGAACCGTAAACTATAGAAAAAAAGATACCAGTTTACATGATCGATGAATATAATGAAAACTATACGTCAAACAAACTGATGTGAATAATCGATAATACATAAGTCATAGTCCGTGACATCAAAGTCCGACACTACATAGTACATCATAAATCATCGTCATAATGAAACTGTAAAATCCAAACTACATCGTCATAATTAAATTGTAAAATCCGAACTACATAATACATAAGTAGAAAATTCAGAAAACTCCGACGTATTACATAATACATAAGTAGAAAATCCAGAGAACTCGTCTATACATAATACATAAATAGAGAATAAATCAGTCTCAGCCTCGTCGGTCTCTCCTAACCCTAACTCTTCCTCTAACCGGGCCGCCGGCATAGGTAGATGGAGTGAATCTATCTGTTGATGCACGATGCCTCAGGGATAAATCATCTGAATGTCCAGCATCGTCAGGATCTGCAATATCATCGTCCCCGCCTGGACCTGCAACCTCAGCGTCAACCTCGTCCTGATGAGGATCAGCTCCTCCATGATAATATCGGACATGAGTAGAAGGATCGGCATGGACCTGGTCATCGTCCGTGTACTGGGCTGGCTCATCGTCTAACGATCCAACCTCTGAATCAAAATCCTGTTGTCCATCCTCTGACGCGTTGTCTCTCATATGCTGGAATAGATCTCGTAGCTCACGAGACTCCCTCATATGCGATGATCCTCCGCGGATAAGAGCACGAACAGTACGAACAGCATGGAACAGGCCTCTGATGACACTTGTGCGATGAATCCTGGGAGGACCTATGCACTGTCGTGTGATCTGATGATACCATAGGAGGTAGCCTGGGACAGTGGAAGGATCGGCCTCGGTCTGGTGACGACATAACACAAACTGACGTTCTGTGTCATTCCAACGATCGACGTGTGCCTGATGATAACGGAGCAAATCAAAATCTCCTCCTTGCCCACGTCTGGTGAGGTCATATAACTCGTCATACATACTGTGTCTCGATGGGATCGTCTGGATCCGATGAAACCGTCGTGCCGTACGAAATGGCACGTAGTACTCCACTATAGCAAAGTGGATGAGAGGAACATGAGAGAACCAAATGACTATGTCTCTCTCATCCACAAAATCCTCTGGCATGTCATCTAATCTATCCTCGATGTATGGCTCCAAAATGAACTCGATTTGCTGGATACTGATCCAACAACGAGCGATAATGACGAACACTGGAGCTGCTATCACTAATAAGGTGCTTGTCCCATCTTTACATGAAAAAAAAAAATTGTTTTGATTACAAAAACCATAACGGTAAAGAAAATTACATTTCTTTTGAAAATGACATTATGTAGTTACCTGTAAACTAGAGGAAAAGTCAGAACAAGAGATGGTGGATCCGCAATCTCGCTCGGTCTCACCATCGGGATCCTCTCCCAAGCCCAAAGCTGTAATAGAATTGAACAGCCACCGAACCTCAGTCTGGCGTGGCCATCCTCAGATCTGATCGTCTCATAACAACGACAGAGGGTCCTATATAAAAAGGATATAATGGCGGAGCCCCAAGAATAGTTAGAGATGTCACTCCAGCGATCAAGCACATGAAGCCATATGAGTAGCACCTCCCTTTCGGTGCCATCTGGGAAGAGCTGAGATCCTATCAAATGTAAAATTTAAGTTGTGGCATATCTAGTAACCGTCAGTTCATCCGCATCGGCCGGCAGCTCTCTGAAGTGAGTGCGAAGCCAGACAATAGTACAGTATGACCTCCGGCGTCCACTTGGAATCTGTCCAAGAAGCTGACCGCACAAGACGTAATAGTCGCCTCCAATGGGAACGATGATCGACGTCCCATAGCTACGAAAACCAAGAAGTAATGCTGCATCCCCTAGCGTCACGATGACCTCCCCAGATCGAAGATGGAACGTGTGCGTCTCACGTCTCCACCTCTCCACCAGTGCTGTGACAAGACAATAATCGATGAGAATGTCCACTATCCTGTGAAACCATCGAAACCCTACGTCGGCTGTCGCAAGCCGATCCAATACCCTTTCATGTAGCTCCCATGAGTGATGTCATGTGATCAAAAAACGATCAGACTCCTAATAATAAAAAGAATATATACATATATATATATTAATAATAAGTTATACAGAACCTCTATATCCATCAAAGTGAAGAGAGTAAGATCTCAGACTCGCCTCTCCAAATGATCTCTGATCTGTGCTGCGTCTGATGAGTCAGAACGGTACCGACTAATGGACCCGGCACGCGCAAATCGTCAATAATCTCGCCCTCCACCTCCGGGGGCGCTGGAGCACTATTGCTGCTGCCTCGTAGGGAATGACCCCTGGGTAATCTCATTCGGGGTGGCATTTAAAGTAACCATCACATAGCAAGAATAAATATAATGATATGAAAGAAGTTATATAATTTTATTACGGGTTATAATATAAAGAACTTATTACAAGGATCAATATTCGACACACAAATGACCCCTGATGAATCTAAAACAAACGATGGAACAATCTCCCCATCGGTCCGCGACGAGCGTTGCTCGGCCTCGAACTTCCTTCCCCAACTTTGATAGGTGGCCTTATTTGAAAAGGACCAAGCACGCCTTCAACGGGTGGAGCAATAGGTGACGGTTGAACAGGAGCTTCTTCGTTCGGACAGTTCTGACGGTTATGACCAGGTTGCCGGCAGTTTCTGTACCTAGACCTTGAAGAACTAGAACTACCGACTCTGTTGGGACAACTCCGTGCATTATGCTCAACTTGCTTACACTTACGACAACGGATGTCCCCCCGGGCGCGTCCAACATCCATCTCATTATGGATACAATGTGTCCTCGGTCTGCCCCTATTCCTCTTCTTTTTCGATCGAGGCATGATGATGAGACATTCGTAGGGTGGCCAGGCACTATGATCACAAACAACCCTGAACTGGGGTGTCCAAGTGCTGAGATGATTGGTCATCCTATAGTAGTCATCGACGTATGGAATTAGATCTACATGAAACTGCATACAACACTTCATGGCGTGGCTACAAGGATAGTGATATAGTTGCCATTTCCCACAAGTGCATGTGTGTTCCAAGAAGTTGACTTCATGAATGTGGTTGCCTTTGGTGATTGGTTCGTTCCACAAACGACCAATCTTCACCTCGAAATGCCTAGGATCGTGATGGAACATAGTGACGATATGACCGTGAGCCTTGTTCTTCTTACTTCGGAAATGATGCATAACTAAAGGGCGCACCACCAATCCCTCAGCGATCTCAGTCTCAATTCATCCTTCGATCCGTGAAATTGAAATTGCACTGATAGAATGTGAACTGCACCAGTATAGTAATAGGGACAGACCGACAATTCTTGAGCACAAAATTGAACATTTTTGATTGGTTGGTCGTCATGATATCGTATCTCCTCCCTCCGTCATGAGCCAACGACCATTTCTCCACATCACATGCGTTCACTATCCACTCGTATGCCCTTTGACTCTCCTGTTGGATCTTGTTCATCTCGGCTTCCCATTTCGTGATCGATCGCTCGTAATAGAGCGTCTTCAGTCGATTTCCCCAGGCTTTGGAACTCATGTGCTTGCCAAACTTGCTGGCGAAGTGACGAGCACATACTCGTTAAGCACGCTTAACTGCGGAGTTGTAAAGTAATGGGCTACCGAAATGGAAGGTGCACCTTGATGGTATATGTAGTAATATCAAACCATTTAAGCACTTTTTTAGGGTATTACATACACTCCTGGGATGGGTGACCTCCTGGGATGTTTTCCAGGGTGTGCATGAGTGAGGTCAAAGCGTACTGAAAGGACTAGTGTTGGTCTGTGGGACCAGTTGTCAGCCTGGCGAGCGGTTCTTGGTGACGTTTCGATAGCAAGGATTTGGCCGGGACGTTACAATTATTTCCTAATTTAATAATTTTTTAATCTCACTATTTTCTAATCTAACTACTTCCTATACTATTTCCTAATCTAACTATTTCCAAAATTATTTTCTAATTCCTACATTAACTAAGCAAATTAAGAGAATGAAATAAAAATTTTTAGTATTATCTTCATTGAAGTTAATCAAAAAACCTCACCGCCGCAGCAATAACTTCACCGTCACAGCAACAGTATATTTAAAAAAAAATTTAACTAAAATTTCAAATTTAAAAAATTTCAATATAATAATTTAGTATTATATTAAAATTTAAATATTTGAAATTGACTAAAAGGGGAGGGGATCGCTCCCCTTTTATACAGAGAATGAGAAGAAAGAAAGATGGCATGGACGATGTGGGTTTGGGAAATTTTGCCTTGGAGTTTGAAGGCGTCCTACGTCTTTATTTGGCTTAAAGACGCCCTGCATCTTTTATAAGTCTAAAGACGTCCTACGCCTTTCTCTTATTAACTTTAAAAAATAACCTATTTTAATAATTAAATTATTTATAAATTTATTTTAATAATTTTATTTATAATGAGATCGATTTTAATAAAAAGCCCCTCACACGTAAATGGAAGGACCGACTCACGTGAGTCCCAGTGGGCATTGAAAGCTGTGTATCCAAAAGGTGGTTTCTAGAATTATTGTCTATTGGTTTAGGCTTGCTGTGTATCCCACCTGTCATTCCCCTAAATTTTGGCATTGAAAGCTCAACTGTTTTACAAACTTTCATTTATTGTGCTGGTACACTTTGCATTGCCATAAAAGGTCAGCGATCTTGACTCACTGTGAATGCATTAGAAAATGTTGCATTCCTCATTAATTATCACACGTTTGTATCCATTCACTTTAATCTTTTTTAGTAGCAGTCTAATTCTCACCATTATCACATTATCTTTCCCTCCATTGTTTCTCACGTTGTTTTACACATGCTATATTTGGTTTGTAGACATGACTTCGGAATCAAATGAAATATAATATTTTATAGGAATAAAAATCAAATGAAATATAATTCTTTTGATGAAAATTGTTATAAAAAGAATATAATTTAGTTTGGAACACCAGACGACGATCAAGCAGATAACGATGATTCCCGCAATGAAACACCAACTCAATGGCCCAATGTGGCTGATTTTGAGTTTAGGATAAGGAGCTGCCATTCAAATTCAACTGAGACAATAGAGAGCGATAATACAAGAAAAAGATGAAGAAGCTATCTTTGATGATGTGTTGATAAAACACATCAAGCTGAAAAAGTTGGAACTGATCGAGACAAAAGCACAAGACCTCGCTCTAACAGAGAGATAGGAGGAGGAAAAGAAAGAACTTTCCTTGTTGAGAGAAATGGTAACAACCAAACTTATGCTGACGTTATTGTTGGTTTGAAAAAATTTTAAAAGTCTGTTTCTAAAACAATTATTATTTAAATTTGTAAAAAAAACTTGAGGAAACAAGTAAAAATTTGGAATTGGAGAAAGAGCAACGGAAGGATGCAGAGGATGCAGTGACTTTGGAAGCAATAAAGGTATGAATTTTTGGGTTCCATTAATAGACGCTCTGGATTTTTTGGGCTCAGACGTTCTGGGTTCTATCAAGAAAAAGAATATGATCATTCCAAAAATTAACAGATCTTTTTTTATTTAGGTGATACTCATAGAAGAAAAATACGAGGAGAAATCTCATGAACTTAAAGTGACTAAAGAAAAGATAATTTAGAGAAAAGAAGAAATGAAAAACTATTTTTTAATGAATGTCTCTTGAATTCAAAATTAAAGTACTAATAATTTTTTTTAAATGTCATTTCAAAACATTGGAAGCGAACATTGAGAAAACAAAACTTGAATGTTCAAAAGCACTGTAAAAGATAAATAGAACACACTTTTTCTAAAGGCGCTCTGTGGTTTTTAATTGGCGCTCTGTTCATACTATTTCTTAAGGCGTTCTCTTTTTTTTAATTGGCGCTCTATTCATAATATTTCTTAAGGCGCTTTGTGTTTTTTAATAGGCACTCTACTTTATTATAATGATTTCTGTGGTTCTTTCAAAGATTCTTAAAATGAGTTTTTTGATTCTATTAGATCAATACCTTGGAGGGTGATTTAACCTCAATAAGATCTGAACTTGAAACATTACGACTTACAAAGATGAATCAAGTGGGGATGCAAAGAGACGATCCTGTCAACAATGCAGCAAAAATATTCTACAATTAGAAAAGAAAATCGAAGAACTGGTTCAAGAAAATGAAAACTTGAAGTTGTCGATGTCGAAAGAAGTCGAAGTGAAGCAACTGCTGCGGGAAGAACTAAGAAAATCTGAAGAATTGATAATGAAAGTCACAGCGAAACAGGAGAGGTTAAATGCAATCATCTTTGTAAAAGAGGATGAAAAAATAATGCTATTAGAAGAATTTCAAAAGGAAAGGAACATTACAGTAGAATACAAGCAGTTGTTGGAGAGCATGCAGAGAATAATGCAAATAAAAGAACAAGAACAGCAGGATCATTATCAAATCATTGATGATGATCAACTATTAAAAAATGAATCTGAACAACAAGCTCAAGCAGAGGAAGAGAACAAAAAGAAAAAATCCGAACGTACACCAACGTCGATGATCAAACGCATCAAAGACAAGGGTCCGAGATCAAAGAACAGGATGAGCAACTTCGAATATGATTATTTGAAGTGGAGCAATACTGCAGGGGATGTTGAGAGCTACCCGATGGCCGAAGTAAGGACCAAATGGGTAATGATGAAGGACCAACCCTCCACGTCTACGTAAGAGTTTGAATTAATAATAATATTGCTGTGAATTTCATTTAGTTTCCTTCTTTTTTGCATATTTATTAAATAATTCTACTCTGTATTTACATCATGAAATCATATATTTTGCAAAACAGAACGCCTGTTATAAACAAAACAGAGCGTCGATATTGCAACATAACAGAGCGTCTCTTTGAATAAAACAGAGCACCTGCTATATTGTTTTTATTTTTGTTAAAAATATAGAATAGATATTAAACTAACTAAGCAATTATCATTTCAGTGACATCATTTGTATAACAAATGACGGTATCAGGGGTAATGCGTATGTTGATTACGACGATGTCAATCATTTTGCAAAAGACTGACCATTATCCAATAGTACGATCAACGCTTATGTAACATTGATATTACAAAAAGCAAAATGCAAAGAACAAATTTCGATCTATAATACAGATTGTTGGGTAAGTTATTTAATGTTATGAATATTAGATCACATTTTTACTGTAGTATGACATAATTTAGTTTTTCTATTATATTTAATGCAGTATTTTGTTACACAACAAAATAAAGAGACAGTCAGAAAATGGATAAAGGACAAGATGACTGAACAAAGAACACAACATTGGCACCTGTTCGCGATGAACTCAACTGGAGGATCACCAAAGGGTTCAACGCCTTTTCATTGGACTCTGTTAGCGTTCAACAGTGAGAATAATAATTAGATTCATCACAATTCGAAGACAACCAAAGCACCGTATGCGAGAGATGCTCAAATACTGATAAGAATAGATACATCCAACTATTTGTTTTTTTTTTAATTTTTTTAAAATACTAAAAATGTTAACAATAATTTCAACATGATGTAGGTGGATTATGTGCATAGTTACCTACAACCGATGGAAGCCGGAACTCAAGTAAATCAGAATCCTAAAGTGATTATCAACAAAAATACGCCTTTACAGTAAAACGTGGACTGTGGTGTCCATTTCTGTCATTGGATTGAATTGATGGCAAACGGAAAAGGAATACCGAAGTCCACAACACTAGAAGAAATCTGGATTTTCAGAGCGAAGATGTTATCGACGTTGATAGAGGGATATCAATTAAAAACAATGTGACGGGTTTTGCATCTTATTGTGCTACTTGATGTTTTGCGAATGAATTGATTTATATATTGCTCAATTCAATGAAACATATGAGATCGATTGTCCTTATGTGTCTTATTTTTTGTTTTCTTTTCTGATGTTTATATCCTTCGAAGGAGCTCTGTATCAAAAACAGTAGACACTCTGTGTTTTGAATTGTCGCTCTGTGGTTGATAGTTTCAACAAGCGCTCTGTATTTTGTACTGTCGCTCTGTTACAGTTACAATAGGCACTCTGTTTTGTTAAAAGTTTGACACAAACATGAAAATACACAACGCTTTGTTTTAAATACATAGCGTCCCTAACGAAAACATAAAAACACTATATTAAAATGATTAATAAAAAAAATACAATTCATGGTTTAAAAATTAAAAAATAAACATATGTATGATCATGGTATAGCCTCACGACAAGTTGTCAAATTATGATGGCCAAATTTATGACACCTTGAACATTTCAAAGCCCTTTTCACCTCGACACTGGACAAAAATACGAAGTTTTTTGGGCCTTCAAGGTAACCGTCCCACTGATGATGGAAGAATTTCAATAGCTACCTAAGATGCAATTTGATCGACTAAAGAAAATGGAATAGGATATATGAGTAACTCATACCTTCTCCGATAATTTTTCTTCAAAAAATAAGGATCGATCAAGTCTTTGAACGGCAAAGAATACTTTCCAATAACACATGCTGAATGAAGGCATGGAAAACCATTAGCCTGCCATATTTGACACGAGCAAGTCCTTTCCCTGATGTTTACCGAAACTATTGGGTCCGCAATTACCTCAAAAATCATCTCCGAAGATTTATTCACTGAGAAAGTACGAGACTTCTTGAATAATTCATTCAAAGTGTCTAACATCTTAGGGCATAACAAGCCATTCCATTCATCCACTTCTTTCGGATGATTGCTAAACCACTCAATTAATTTGATGCGAATATGATCCACCATCTAAGTGATAGGAAACTTCCTTGCGTCCAAAAGGCAAGCATTAAAAGACTTCGCAGCATTAGTCGTCATCTCTCCATAGCGATAACCAACAGAAAAACTTATCGCCCACCTATCAAAAGGCATCAAAGAATTCAAGAACTCCGATGCTAACTTTCCTCCTTTCTTCTGAAATGTAGCAAGCGAATGATAAAAATCAGTGATCGTTGGTGCTTTCGCATATGTGTCAAAGAGACCAATAATATAATCCTTGTAAGATGCTGGCATATTTATTCCCGATATCTTGCTTTCAGATTATTTTTTGAGGTGACGGAGACAATAACAGAGAGGATGATCAGGGAAAGCTTTTAGAAATGCTTGCAAAAGCCCCAAATTACGATCACAGATAAAATTTATCTTCCGATCAACTGTAATTATTTGTCGTAGCTTCATAAGAAACCAACGCCAACTAACATACATCTCCTTATCAACAATAGCAAAACCCAAAGGAAAAAGTCCTGTGAAAGAAAAAATGAAATAAAAAGTGACTCCAGATAAGAAATTTAAATAGAGCGCCTGGTATATATATAACAAAAATGAAACATGTATTAAAATGCATATCACTATTAGCATCCTTCCCAGTTGTAACTAGTATGACTCTACTGAAATCGCCCTTTAAGAATGTGCCATCAAGGAAAAGCAGTGGCCTACAATAATTGAATCCTACAATGGAAGCATGGAATGCAACAAAGAGTCTCGAAAAACGTTTAATATCATCAGCCAACTCCAAGGTAATCCGACTTCCCGAATTAGTAACCAGCAGAGCTTCAACATACGGCTTTAGTTTCGCAAAGGACTCAGTGCAATCTCCACCAACCACCATCTTCACCTTTTGAAGGACATTCCACGATTTCTTATATGATAAATCAATCCCATAATTCGATTGAAAATGATTATAGACCTGGTTGCTATCAAGATGAGGATCATAATATGCCATGTCCGAAACAGCCTGTATAAGCCATTTGGACTTAATACCCTTAACCGATGGATCAGGAGAAAAAAGCTGTCCATATGTATGAGTGTTATTCATCTTTCTGATATAAAAGAATTTATTATAAGGACACAACGAAGCCATAACAAACCATTCACAACCATCCTCTTTCAAGGAACAAATTGCATGAACCGTCTCTTTCTTATTCCTCTTCAACATATATTTAAATCCGATCGCAGTCACATATAACGCAAGATATTTTCTAAACTGCTCAACACCATCAGGGAAAACCCTGCCCAACATGCTAAATAAGATTAGCCCAATGCGGTGAACACAGAGATGGTTGCATATTGGTCGAAGGACCGCTTTCCAAAAAAAAACAATGATTCAGCAACAACACTTTCATCAAAATCATGAACATAACCATCTTACTCAACAAAAACATCAGACACCAACGAATATGAGCCTTAAAAGGAAGGTTTGTCACGGCGCTCTGTTTCCAGTAACTGGCGCTCTATCCCACATAATTGACGCTCTATTTTCAATAACTGGTGCTCTATCCCATACAATTGACGCTCTGTTTGACTTGCATAGTCCGAAAACTGATTGCATTACCTAAACCTCTTTTGATTGCTTCTACATTCAACAATAACATTAACAGAACGCAAAGAGAAGCAACTCAAGACCTCAAACATTGTTATGAAATCTTCTTGATCCCTAAGCGTACAACGATCGTAATCCAGGATCGAATAAAAAAAGTTCAATTCAATGTCTCCAGAAATCTGAAACCGATCTCTTATCTTTAGAACAAATTGATCAAACCCTCCATCTCGATTACATAGAAAAGAATAGGAAAGCAAACCGAACCTGCATATGAAAATCAATTTGTTATCCATCATCAGAACTAGATCTGCTGTAAATCCAAAACGAAACTTCTTCGATTAATTTCGTTGATGCGAAATCCAATGATCTGATGCGAAATCCAAAGAATTCGGTGATGGAAAAGAATTTGCAATCGTATAGTGGAAAATAAAAAAGTACTGCGAAACCGATAATGAGGTAGTTTGAATAAGTTTTTGAAAAATTTTTAAAATGGCATGTTTTGAGGAATAAGATTCCGTATGATTGTTTTTGGAATTAATTTCGCAAAACTGTAGATTTGGATAATTTTTTATTTTATTTGATTTTAAATCATTTTTTACTAAATATTTTATTTTAACTTTAATTTTATTTATTGAATAAATCATAATCAATTTTCAAAAATAAAAAAAAGAAGAAAAAAACTCATTCCACTCACCCCATGAATGGATGAATACCATAGGATGAATACGAGTACTGCGTATGAAAAGCGATTCCTTCGCAAAGTCTCATTTTTTTTTTTTTTTTTTTTGTCTTGTAAATTTAAAAGACAAATATCATCAGACAAGATATCATTTTCAATTATATCCATTGTTTATATAATCCATTGTTTATCATTAATGTATGTTACATTTAGATGTTATATTAATTTTTTTTATATAAAATAAAAATTATAAACAAATACTATCCTTTTTAAGAGGCATGATATCGTTCTTTTCACAACCCAAATTTGACCAAAAAAACTTAACCGGCTCAACCCATAATAAAATCCAAAATTGATATCCATCCCAGTTCGACAACCCTAGAATCTCTCTCTTTTCCTCATGAGTTGCCCGCCGCCATTAACAAAAAGATGAAGAGACTCCACTCACTCCATGACAACACATGAACTCGAACTCTACATCAATCTTAATCATAGACCATCTCAAAATAAGTTGTCAAATCTTGATTCACACTAAAAAGTCTGGAAATCAGAAGGAGAAAGATGAAGTTCAACTAAACCGTTCGAACGGTTCGACCGTCGGCTGGCCGATTTTGGACGATTTTCCAACGGGGACGGTTTGCAAGGCTAACCCAGACCATGGTGATGATCGGATGGCAGGTTTTTCGATCAAACCGTCCGATCGGTTCGGATTTGATAACAATAGTTTCACTTGACATGTGTTTGGTCAATATAAGTGTAAATTAGTACAAATTATAGATAATATTATATTTATAATTTAAAATTAGATGTGATGTTACGATTATATTGATGTTAAATTATATCAATAGTTAAATTTATTTTAGTATAAAGATTAGAGTCGTTAAACCTATTTAGTTTTGGAATTTTTATTCTGTTCCTAACCGGTCCCAAGTCCGGATAAAATGGTGAGGGTTGTGTGTTAGGTAGTCGACAGCCAACACGTAAAAAGTTCCGTTGGATCTCTCAATATGAATACGACTTATGAAAATTTTCTTGGGACGTACCTCAGCAGCGACGCTTTGCACGGCCTGAGTGCTTCAAAAAATGAACAAAGACCGCTACATCGACGCCCAGATGTACTGAAAAATGAGCAACGATTCCAGCATCACGGACGGATTCGGTTAAAAAAATTAGTCCAGAAAAATAGAGTTCGTTTACCTAGTTGGAATATTGGGACTTTGAATGGAAAACTTTTAGAGGTAGTAGACATAATGGTTAAAAGGGAGATTCATATCGCTTGCTTACAAGAGACGAAGTGGACTGAAAATAAGACTAAATTTATTCAAAGTACGGGGTTAAGCTATGGTATTGCGGTCAAAGTCGGATTAGGAATGGAGTTGGTATAATTATTCATAAAGAGTTGGTAGAAAATGTGGTTAGTATCAAGCGTTGGAGAGATAGGATGATTTCTATTAAGGTGTTGATTGAGAAAGAACTGATTAATGTGGTAAGTGCTCATACCCCGCAAGTAGGTCTTGTAGAAGATGCTAAAGTTTAATTTTGAGAAGACATGGATGAAGTAGTACAGTCGATTCCTGAGAGAGAAAAAGTCTTTATTGATGGGGATTTAAATGAACATGTCGGTGAGGAGAAAGATGGTTACTTCGAGATTCATGGAAGATTTGGTTTTGGTGAGAGAAATATAGAAGGGAGAAGTATATTGGATTTTGCTGTGACATATGACTTTATGGTTGCGAATACCTTCTTTAAAAAAAGTGAAGAGTATTTGATAACCTTTAAGAGTGGTTTATGTAAGTCTCAGATTGATTACTTTCTTATAAGACGAAGAGACCTGAACGATTGTAAGGATTGTAAGATTATCCCATGAGAATTTTTGACCACTCAGCACCGTTTGTTAGTTATAGATGTATTTTTGTCTCAAATAGAAAAGAAGGAGAAAACAAAATGTAATCTCATAAGGACAAAATGATGGAACTAAAAAGAAGATGAGCAAAAGTTTTTTAGAGAGAGATTGTTGAGAGAAGGTCCATGGAGATTTGACGGGAGTGCATGTGAGATGTGGGATGCGATGGCTGATTGTATCCGACGTGTAGCGAAGGAAACATTAGGGCTAGGGAAGTGCCCCTAAATGAAACAAGTAGGAATGTAGATGTGATGATGAACCGATGTTATTTTCGTCGCATTAGAACAGAGGAAGTTAAGGAGGTTTTAAAGCGGATGAGCTCAAGAAAGTCTATGGGTCCAAATGAAATCCTGATCGAACCTTGAAAATGTATTGGGATAGAAGGAGTTAATTGGTTGACAAAACTCTTTAATAGAATTTTGATAGATAAGAAGATGCCTGATGAGTGG
>JAOVYX010022147.1:0-14952 GCA_035668315.1 Drosera spatulata | reverse complement strand
ACTACATTTAACTCCATATTTATAGAGTGAAGTGGGTGCTTTTAAATATAAATTTGACGTGCTTACGACGGCACGCATCAATTGTGTACTCACCAACTAGCCTAAGAGTTATCTCTTCATGGTCAGCACTGCTAGGAATTTGGCTAACACTTATTTTGACGTCAGATAGATAATCGATCTCCTCAACTTTTAGATGATGAGTTTGGCCTATGAATAAGACAATTCTGTCAAGGATGTCTAGACCATTGGCTCACTTCTCCACGGAAACAATTTCTCAATTTGGGAGATAAGACTTCATATCCCCTCCCAGATCCTCCTCTAATGGGAACCATTGAAATTCGTTAAGACTTCATATTCACTGAGTACTTATCTCCATTGGGTTTTTGGGTTCGGAAGTTTTGGTCGAAGTTGTCAAACAATGAAAATAGATAGGAAAAAAATCCCTTTAAAGATTGGGCAAAAAGACAAGGTCAAAAAATTATACAGGGCAGCAAATAGCAAACCTTATCAGCTGCAGCCTGTAAGGTAATATGGTCTCCCCACTCGCCAGATCTGTACACATAATTGAAGCAAGTATGTTACACTACTCTCTCTGAGATAAAACGTAAAAGCATGTAATCAAGCAGCAAAGATAACCAGATCTAAGGTAACCTACTTGGCCATTTTCTTGCAGTAACTCCTGTACTTCATGGGAACATAGCCTTCATATAAAGAAGGGTTATCTTTGAGCTGTTCAAGTGAAAAGAAACAGGAACAATTTATACTTACATCTCTGATTTCCATTGCTGTCTTTCTAATTAATGTAAGCCATTAAGTAATAAGCCATTGCTTTACAGAACAGTTCAGGTATCCCAATATGCAAGTTGAGTAAAGTTTTAAAGTTTGATGGGTCTTCCTCCACATTTAGGATAGACTAGTGGAAGGTGTTAGTCAAGTTTTTGTGTTCTCCAAGAAGTTCAGTAAATGCAATGCTGAACCAAAGGAAATAGAAGTATATACAAGTGCTTAAACACAGACTGTCTTTTCTATATCTTTGTCGCGAACCTCACAGTACCTGTTTTATGACGGCCTTCCGCACATGCTTGTGATACTCGGGCGATTGGTAAATCTGATCTGAGAGTGCACGAAACTGCAGGCAAAGGCATAAGACAATGAGAATATCTTACCTATGATTATCATTGTCGATAACATCACTCTACAAGAAACCCAAACTAGTGGTACAAGGACAGAAGGTACTATTTCGTAATTGAACATTCCCCATCAAACGAATGCCCTTTTCTCATGAAGTGTGCGTCAAAGTGGTTTCTAAAATATGCTGAGAGAAAGGGTGCTCAATGCTCATAGGCTTGAATATGTCACTTTTAGTCACACTTGTTCTACTATATGAATAACTTACTCTACCAAAATCTGAAGCTTACGGAACTGAAAACAAAATGTGTAACAATCATGAAAGAAGGGTGAGTTTGATACCTGACAGTTTCCATCGCCAGAAACTATGACTTCATATAGACCATAAACATGCAACCTGAAAGGAGACCTTACATATCTATAGATGATCAACAAAATAATTGGGCAAATTACATTGGATATTAATAGTGTTCTGTTCAATTATATGAATTGATAAGAAAAAAAATGACATACCCTTATATATAGAAAAGATAGTGAGCGGCGACATAACATCATCTAGTACAGACCTAACCAGTCTAACCAAGAAGTACCAACACGACAGCTAATGAATTTGCTGAAACTTGTAACTGTTAGAACTTTAGAATATTGGCATTTCTATACTAAACATTACTCCATGCTTGGCCTGATCTAATTTGCATTCCTTCCCCCTGATGAGTGGTCACCTCCACCGTTAACAGACACAAAATTAACTATTTCAACTACTTTTTTCCTTGGCTTCTTGTTATCCCCCAACTGTTCCACATGAATGGAATCTCTCCAATAATATGACTTTGATGATACAACCAATTATTTTCTCTGAAGGATCTCCTCTTTTTCCAAACCTTAAGTTGCACCAAGGAACTCTTGAATCCCTTAAGAAGTACTAGCAACCAACAATCAGTGAGATTTTTCTGCTATGTCACCTTGCCTATCAAATTTGGAGTTTTGTGCTCTCTCAGCAATGAAACTTGACGGGACCTCAAATCACTTTGATCCACTTTCTACGAAGGGCTTGTTATTATGTTCAACTTCCGAGTTTAAGATGATTGAGCTATGCACACTTGGTTGAGCTACTCATATTTACCGTCTCCATATCCAAATGTAATCATAATAAACTGTTCTCCAACTTTCTTTCCTAACGTGTTGAATAATATTCTCTCTAACATAGCAACAACATAGTCGATCCTTGACTGACATAATTATCTTCCATTGTCTAGATAAGCTGTCACATCCACAATTCATCAGACAAATGAATACCCTATTAGAATTCGTTTTTAATTTCTTTCTCTGACTCTCCCTTCTTCTCTATGCCAAAGCGGAAGGAACTTCACTTCTTGAAAAGGGCAATTGCTCAATCTCTATCTCTTCAAGCTGAAAAAGGATATGATTGACATTCTACTTACTCCTTAATTCCTTGACAACAGTTGCTCGGTGCGTGTCCAGCAAGGACAATGTACCTAGCAGCCAAATCACAGTTGTCACAGTTGCTAATAAATCTCCGTATGTGGGTTTCACTAATTGTTCCAAATTAAATCGGGATAATTAGTTGGTCTAGTTAAGACAACCAGCTCTTATTTTAGTCTAATATGAGGCTGGTTAGTGTGGGTTGAATAGATGTTTATTGGCTCATGATGAGAGGGCTCAATAATCGCTACATTATGAATTTACATCAATTGGGACACCTTTTTTAACCCTAAGATTGCTATCAATGACGACTCATCGACACTGGCCGACAAGACAAATTTACATCAACTGGGACACCTTTTCTAACCCTAAGAGTGCTATCAATGACGACTCATTGATGCTGGCCGACAGGAAAATTAGGAAAGATAAACCAGTTGATGTACATTTATAGTCTAACGATTATTGAGCCCTCTCATCATGCCCCAATAAACATCTACCCAACCCACACTAACCACCCCCATATTAAACTAAAGTAAGAGCATGTTGTCTCACTTAACTACAACAACTAATTATCCCGATTTAATTTGAAACAACTAATAAAACCCACATATGAGATTTATGCTAATAAATCTAACAAATGTGTCACTAATGATAACTAGCAACCAGGTGACACAATTAACACAACTAGCATTGGCAAAGGTCTATTGCTCATGACTTTGGTTCTACTACGTCTTTAACTGCTCCTATTTGTGAAGAACCATTATGGTCTCAATCAATTATCCCAAGTAGACCCAGTCCTTTTCCTCTTACTTTTAAGAGCTAAATGATTATACCTTGACATTGATAGGTTTTGTCACAATAGTTGTTACTGTATTGCTAAATAGTATGGCCTGATCTTTTTCCTAGGTTCATTTCTACATGAAGGTACTGCACCACTTCTTGCATTAAGTTGTTTCGTTGCAAGATAATTGTTCCGTGGGAAGCTACTGAATGGGAGTTAGATCACAGATATATAATCTTTTTCAAACAGTAGAATTACTTGAACAAGACCAATAGATGAGAGCACTGCAACTTTTGGCATCCAAGACTATTGAAAACGCAGAATCGTAGAACCACATAGCCATCACATGGTACTTGTCAAGTGAGAAACCTCACTATACCGCTCAGACAAACTGAGAAGAAGGTCGCCTGTTGTGGGCCTTTTTTCTTTTCCTTTCAGGTTCACTTTACTTTTTGATGCAGAGATGACCTAAATATGATACAAACCTCTGGAGAAGACGCTGGTGATCCATATTGGCATCGCTTGCACTGGGGATGTAAGAATTTATCCTTGGAATGAGCTGCAAAATGTAAAAAAGAAAACCAATCGTCTCCAAATAGGTTTTGCAACGTAATGTACTTTATATACCTATTAGTGATTGTTCGTTTTCTCAGGATTAAGTCACTGACTATTATGACGGAATGATGGGAAGACCGGGCTAGTGCTTTTGGAAGGGATTTATTGCATTTATCATGATTAGGGCTGCAAATGAACCGAACCGTTTCGCGAACCTGTTTGACTTGGCTCGATAAAAACACTCGGCTCGAGTATTGTTTATTAAGCTCGTGAGTCAAACTTGAGCTTAATTTTAGACTCGTGAAATTAAATGAGCCAAACTTGAGCCATCCATGACTCGACTTGATAGGCTCGCGAGCTGGCTCATTTGACGAGTCGGCTCGATTAAAGACTTGTTTAAGACTATTTTATGTTGTTTTAATCATGCAGGGGATCAGTTTTGCATAGGAGCATGCTGCCTTGGTGATAAAAAGCACCGAGCACTTCAAGCAACACATTATGATGCTTATGTTGCTCTATAATAAGTTGTATTAGTTAAGCTGCCAAAAAAATGAAGTTGTATTAGTTTGATGAGTCATTTTTTATACATTAGTTTGTCATGACAAAAGCTTAGTCAAGTTTTACTTTATTTTAGTTTTTTGTCTTCAATTTTCCTGACCACTATGACAACAACAACAACAAATCAAACCTTTGTCCCATCAAGTTGGGTCGGCTACATGAATACGACGGCGCCATTCCAATCTGTCATGTATATCACCTTCTATAAGATTATGATAGACAATATCATACTTTAAGGTTTCTCTCATGGTCTTTTTAGGTCTCCCTCGTCCTCTCTTGACATGTGCTAACTCCCAACTTTCACATCTCCTAACAGAAGCTGTGACTACTCTGCGTCTCACATGACCATACCATCTTAGTCGTGTCTCCCTCGTCTTATCTTCCACTGGAACCACACCCACTTTCTGTCTGATAATTTCATTTCGTATCCTATCTATTCTTGTATGTCCACACATCCACCTTAACATTTTCATCTCGTTTACACTCATCTTTTGTACGTGCTGCCACTTAATTATCCAACTTTCCTAACCACTATGCCAAAGATATATTTCCTAACCACTATGTGCACCTTTACATGAAGTTAACCTATAAGACGTAGTACTGAAACACAAGAAAGTCTTTGGTAAAGCTCTTAGAAGGCTTCTTTACATTTGGTTTTTAGTATAAATTGAAGAGTGCTCCTATCCTCTTATATGGACAAGTATATCATGATGTTGATGCTCACACTAGAATCGTTGCGATTAGCTTGGTTGTGGTCAGTGCTCCTATCACTCTACTTTTATCAATTTGATTGGTTTTGTTGTGATTTTGATAATAACTTTTTTTCTTAAATTTTAACGATATTGTAATTTGCTCATAAAAGACTCGACTCCCCTCGATTAGGCTCGAATGATTAAATGAGCCAAACCAAGCCCAAGCTTTGCTATTTATGAAACAAGTCTGGTAGGCTCGGCTTGATTACCTCGAACCAAGCCTGAGCCTACTATTTACCAAAATGAGCTGAGCCCAAGCCATGCGTGACTCAGCTTGGCTCGGCTCATTTGTAACCCTAATCATGATGATCTGCATATCATAATAATTTCCTTATCAGCTTCTCCTATTTAATGGGAGCAAGAGAAATTATGATCTTTTCTTCCAAAAACTTTCTATTCAACATGGTATCATTGCGGGTTCTTGCCTAACCCTAATCGCGCTCATTCACCCATCCCCTGCTGACATCCGCCCACCTTGTGTCATAACCAAATTCTCCAGAAACCCTTCTCACCAGCCCCAAAATCCGTTTCAATCACCCAACCCGTTTCAATCACCTCCCGCGCCAGCAAGTCACGCACAGCTAGATGCAGGCACATCTCCTCACGATCTGGTGGATGTTGTTTTGTTGTTATTCTTCATTGTTGTTTGACATGTTCTTGAGCAGGTCCTCAAGTTTGCTGTTTTGAGTAAGTTCTCTTATTTCAATTTCGGTTCTATTCTTTAATTTGACACGGGCCGTGCCTCGGACCACAAGGGGAAGATTAGATTTAGTAAATCTTGTTCTTTTATGAGTGTATAAATATATCCATGTTGTTAGTCGTTCATATAAGTTGAGTTGTGATGTAATGTGATCTGATACACTTTGTAATCCTCCTTTCACATAATGCTTTGCTACCACGATTTTGTGGAGGTGTGTTATGGGTTTTTCTCCCGATACTCGGGTTCCCACATTAAATTCATGTGTCATTGTTATCATTGATAGTAATGGACTATACTATCTAGATCAGACATCCGGTGATACACCTACAGCCGGTGTTGTCATCTCTTGTTTAGTGTCTCCATTTCTGTGGCACATCCGACTTGGTAATCCATGAGCATCTATCCTTAATAAAGTCATTAGTTGTAGACCTTCTTTGTCTTTCGATTATGAAGCGTGCAAATTAGGAAACATTCTCATCCTTCGTTTTAGTGTTGTAAAAAGCATTTTAAGCGGTTGTTTAAACGTTTTCCGTCCCTCATCGCTTGCATAACTCAAAAAGCGATCCCATTAAGCATTTTGATTGATTACTCAATGTTTAATCAGTAAAAAGACCTAATTAACGCATAAACAACGTTAAACATCTGGGAAAAAAAATGTGAAGTTATCAGAACAGATTTTTCAAAAATAAAAAAAATTGAAGTTTCAAAGACGTAATTCGATTTTTGTAACTAAATTTTGAGAGAGGAAAATAATATCTAAAAAAGTATATTATTCATGATAACATTTTACTTGTTTAAGCTTTGATAGTAATCTTGAAAATGAGGCTTGGAGTCATAGCCTACCCGATAATGTAATATTCATCTGTAACCATGATATGAGCAAAGAAGAATAGTCTCATTGGACATTTAAAAATAAATAAAAATGATAGTAACCTTGAAATTCCCTAATAATTCTTACTAGCTTTACGTATAGTTCTATTTATTCATAGTAAATTCATCTTATAATTACCAAGTATACTTGAATATTGAAAATCGATTAATCCGCTTAATCAACCGTATCGGTCATGGACCGCTCGGGTAATGGAAACGCTTTTTAGAACATTGCTTCTTTTTCTATTAGTGAAAATAAACAAAGCTCTACACCTTTTTAGCTTATCCATTCTGATGTACGGGGACCCAATAGAATTAATAGCATCTTTGATTTTCGTTATTTCGTTGTGTTTATCGATGAATTTCTCGCATGACACTTCGTGAGTGGTCTGAAGTTTCTCTGTGTTCCACAAATTTTTAGTCACGACTAAAACACAATTCAATTCTTCTCTACATAACCTTCGTTCAGATAATTCCTGAGAGTATATGAGTTTCTCCTTTACTGAGTTCTGCTCATCTCATCATATTATTCATCAAACCTCTTGTGTTTATACCTCTCAACAAAACAGGTTACAGAAAGAAAACAACCACCTGATGGTTGTAGTGCGGACTCCGATGTTTCATATGCACGTATTGGGGAAATGCTATCTTGACAGCATGTCATTTGACTAACTGTATGCCTTCCTCAGTCCTTGGTGGAAAGATCCCATTTCAGGTACTTCATCCCACTCGCAAACGTTTTGACCTAACTCCTCGTGTCTTTGGATGTGTCTGCTTTGCTCATTCATTGTCTACAGGTCAAGATGAATTTGCCCCAAGATCTATCATAGGTGTCTTCTTGGGATACTCCACCACCCAAAAAGGTTACTGGTGTTATGATCCTGTAGGTCAAAAGCAATATATTCTCCCTGACGTTGCATTCTATGAATCTACTCCATATTTCTCTCCGCAGGGTAAGCATATCGACTCTGACCTACTGTATGTTCCTCTCTCTATACCCGTATCAACCATTGCTAAGGACAATAGGTTTGGAAAGGTGTACACCAGGCGCCTATCTACTTTGCATCCTTCTCCACCATCATCTGTGGAAGCGACTGACGTGCCGATTGTTTAATTATAAAATCAACACTTTACAAAAGATGCATAGCATAATAGGGGGTGAAATATATTAGATATATATCTCATCACCTACTTGCATTCCTGCCAAAAAGAATACGCATCTGACCCCATACAAGATAGAGCTCTCACAAAAAAAGGAAAAGGCACAAGAACCCTAACAGCATATGCACAACCTATACCAAAGGAGTCCATCTATTCCTCATGGTCATAACACCTTGATCCATCCTGTTCCCTTCCAGCATAGCAAACTCATCCATTGCAAGCTTATGGAATCGATTGATGTGTTTGACCATTTAGAAAGGGATCTTCCGATTGCCCTCAAAAAAGGGATTTGTTCATGCACACAACATCCAGTTGCCAACGTAATGTAATATCTTTTGACCATCTCCCACGCACTCTTCGTAGTTTTGCTTTGTCTTTGTCTGTTATTTCTACTCCCAATAACTATGATGAGGCAGTAAAGCATGCAACCTGACGTCATGCAATGCAAGAGGAAATGGACACCTTATTAGCTTGGGTACTTGGGAGCTGATTGATCTTCCCTCTACTGCTGACACTATCGATTGTCATTGGGTGTATACGACAAAATATCATTCTAGCGACACAGTGGAATGTTTCATGGAAAAATCTTGGCTGGAGCAACACAAAGAAATCTCGGCTTTCATAGGAGGAATGCAAATCACTCTGTCTTCACGAGACCCACCACAACAGGCATTATTATTTTACTGGTATATGTGGATGATATGATTATCTCACAGAGTGATACTGAAGGCATCAAATATATCAAGACTAAACTGAAGGAGCACTTTGTTACCAAGGATTTGGGCCAAGCACACTATTTCTTGGGTCTTGAAGTAGCAAGGAGTGACGTTGGGATTTATTTATGTCAAAGGAAGAAGTACGCACAAGACATATTAGATGAAACAGACCTTAGATGGGCAAAAGCAGCTGATACCATCATGGAGGCCAATCCGGATCTATGAATCTAGATGATGAGGATTTCTGAGATAAGTCCAAATACAGACGATTGGTTGGCAAATTGCTTTATCTTACTATCACTCGACCAGGCATCTCTTTTGCAATAAGTGTGATAACCAGATTCATGGAAAAACCAAGAAAATCTCACCGGGAAGCAACATTTAGAATTGTGAGATACATAAAGGGAGCTCCAGGACAGGCCTTTTATTCATAAGAAATGGATACACAGACATTGCAGCTTACTTTGATGCTGATTCTGATGGATCCAAGGATGATTTCAAATCCACTACAGGCTATTGCACCTTCGTTGGAGGAAACGTGGTCACTTGGAGCAGTAAGAAACAGACGATTGTTGCTCGATCCAGCGTAAAGTCAGACTATAGAGCTCTGCATACTGCGTGTGAAATGTATAGGCTCAAAAATCTACTACACGACTTTGGTGATCAATATCGATCTCCTATGCCTATGTATTGCGATAATCAAGCAGCCATATTCATTGTCGGTAACCCGATCTATCATGAGAGAACCAAACATGTAGAGGTTGATTGTCATTTCATACGAGAGGTTGTTATGTCTGGGCAAATTTCAACACCTTTCACTTGATAAGTGGTAGAACTAGCCGATATGCTAACAAAACCTCTTGCTTCCTCACACTTTATGGCTATGACTAACAAGTTGGGCATGTTTGATCTATATGCTCCAATTTGCGATATCATAATAATGTTTTTTTTTTTTGGGTATGGAATAGTTCCCTTATATTGTTATCTTGTAATTTTCATATTCCATATCGGCTTCTCCTATTTAATGGGAGCAAGACCTAATGAGAATTATGATCTTTTCTTCCAAAACCTTTTCTATTCAACAGTGATGATCGTAGGCAAGTTCTCGGTGATCATTCGTTTAGCAAGGGAGCTCATACAGGTGAGCAAGTATCCAAAAGCACTGTCATCAATAACAATTCGGGTATTCTCATCATAGACAGGGTTTGAGATGAGCGAGATATATCCTATATCAAATAGCTATGTAGTCTTACCTCAGCTATGGATAACAGAGAGACTATTTCTTCGAAATATCTCACATAATATTTATTACAAAAATTATGAGGAAATACTAAATATTCATAGTACCCAAGCAGCCGAAAGAAGTTCCTGCTACTATAAACTCCCGACCACTTGGTTCATAAAAGAGACCGCATTGCATTAAAATTGGGTTTTCCCCATGTTGTCAAAAGAGTCTAAGTTGACCGCCTAGGCATCACCAAGGGTTATGAGCCTTCTAGGCCATGACACCTTCAACTCAGTCTGTGTTGCTCTTATCCTCATTTAATGGAGAAATAAAAATTAGGTAAGTGCATCGTCATGACATGTTTTCAGCAACTGTTCTTGTTTTGACTCGTTTACAACCTCTTGCAAGTAAACACCTTTTAGAAGAAGCTATGGAAAACAACTTTCCAATGGTGGGCATTACCATACTGCTTTTTAATCCTAAACCCATGAATTGCATGTTGATATCCTATCACGTCACTTCTCTTTCCACGAATACTTGTAAAAGAAAAAGTAGTATACATATCTGAAAATACACAAATAACCAAGCAAGTAGACATTTTATATAAGTTTAAGGTAATTTTTTAAATCCTGGTACAGTAAAGATACCACTGAGATTCCCAACATCGAGGTCGTTCTCCAAGCCAATGAATGATTTATTTATACTTACATAGTTATCTCTATCTGATCGATCCAGAATTCGATATTGATGTCAAAGCAATAGATAAAAGTGGACTGTGGACCGATTATTAAAAGCTCAATCGGTATATGGACCTGCAAAGATCAACTGGTACACGGATCCACTCACAGATTCAGTTCCATGTACCAGCTCTAACTCAAAAGTTCAGGCATGCTTTCATACAACAGTTTAGTGGAGGAACTTTAGATTACCACACGGTGGGTGTTTTAGTCCCTAAAATCATTATAATGCATAGTTCCTTAAAATGTGATGTATTTGTCCCGATTTTCTAGAACATTGATACTGCTAATCAAAGTGCATCAAGGTTAACAACTTTTGCCAGGGCCACAGTTCCCCACATCATGTCGTGAATGTTTTGGGGCAGAACTTCCGTGCCCTAAAACTTAGGCATCTAAAAAAATAAACAAACAAACAACTTACAGGAACTGGTGTGAGGTTGGAAAGGCGCCGGCCAACTGCACCATCTAGCTTGGCGTACTCTTCTGATAATACTTGTGCAATCATTCGATCATCCTCAACATCCCGCTGGCTGCTCATTGAAGTTGAGCTTGAGCATTCTCCCAAACTATAAGTTCCATTTCTCGTCATCATTGTGACTGTATATCCATCAGAAAAGTAAGGGACAAGGATGGAAAAACAAATTAATATGTTTCTATACTTGTTACCTTTCTTATAACTGCAGAATTTCATGACTTAAACTAATGAAGTAGAGATCTGGGAGGTTGTGGTTTGAGAGTGGACGAGAGACATAGACATAGCGCAACAAATTCGAATTAATTCCTGAACTGGTTTGATTCCGCACGATAACTTGGTTTGGGTACTGTTTGTGCAGTATTTGAACTGGGTCTAAAGTTTCATGAATGAAGTTGAAAGGTAATACTGTGATATGAGAAAAGTAACTGCTCAGTAATCTATAAGATGGCCTTTGGGCTCGAATAAAGGCTTTGAAACAGGTAATTAAGAAGTGCGGATATCATCTGTTATTATATCAGGTAGCATTTGTCATCATTCAAAAGCTTACATGCCAAATACTCCTAAAATATTTAGATAATGCTATCAACCAATCAACGAGCCAGAAAAACTTTGGGATCTGTTTTTCCTTTCCTTATTCCCATTAACTGCTGTTATTATGTTGCCTTAAAGCTCGAATATAGGCTTTGAAACAGGTAAGAATTCGAATGCAAATGGTAATGTTGACCAGTACAAAAAGGCTCAAAGGAAACTTTTGGAACTCGACCTCATGATCTAGTGCAATGAAATGGCGCGATCATGTCAATTATAGAATTATGCCCTGTTTGGTTCACACTAATGGAAGGGGAATGGAACAAGTGATTCTCATGCAATAGACAAAAAACTGTTTGGTTTCTCATGGTCTACGGAATACGTGATTCAGCCAGGAGTGGTATTCCAGCCAAAGCCCGGAATTGCATTCCTTATCTACCCCTCTGTATTCAGCTATTCCTCCTCCACACAGAATCGGATTTCAATTTTTGAAGGAATTTTTGTTTTTGGAAAAAATCTGCAGACCTTTGTCCTTTGAATGAAAAATTTTATTAACAGTTAGCTGATTTTTTGGACATTTTTTTCGGCATTGTTTTGAGTAAATTTCCAGATTAATTAGAGTTTAACTTTAATCTTCATTCAATTCCAACCTAATCAACCAAACACTACAAGTGGAAAGGAATTATTGGTTACATTACGACCTCCTTCCAAGTAATAGCTTGTTCCATTCCATCTCAAAATCATAACTGCAATCCAAACGCTACCTATCTAGAAAATTCTTGCATATGTCCAATTAGATACGAGCTGGACAATACCAGAAATGTGATAGCTAGGCACTGGGGTTAGGATGATGATGAAGCTATCAAACAAACAAGGGCATCGTCACTCTTGCTCGTCCTCATCATCTTAAATATATAATTGGAAGGTACTGGTTCTTTTATCCGTCTGTTGGCAATGAGTTAATATGAGTTACTGAAAGCTTCGTTCATCACTAAATACAAGGGTTGAAACTAGTATACAGGAAATAGATTTGGAAGTCTCATTACCGACTCTGCCCAAATCATCATATATAGTATCAATCAAAGATCCCAAACAGAAAGAATCTAGATCAACTACAAATCACGACAGACAAATCAACGAACATCCACGTGAAAACCTGGATCTGTTGAAGAAACAATTCTACCAAAAGTCTGAACTAATGATTGAAGGCCCATTAATGATCTTAACAGGACCATTATAGATGAGCATCTAAGTTCAATTGGTTCAGCAGAACGATACATATAAGAGGAGATGAGAAAATTGAAAACAGAAATGCGATACCTGGGGACGAGGAATCGAAACGTGATGCTGGATGGAATTCAATCGATAATGGGAGATCGAGATTGAGTAGGGGATAAGGAAATGGTGAAAGATGTTTTGTTTCTCTCACGCGATGGCGTGATGTTGAGAATGAAGAAAACTGTGATTGATGGGTAATTCCGCGGGTAACCCGACCGGGTCGCCACCGTAAATCATTCTCTAATAGGAAATGACAAGGTGAGCCTCGAGTTGCACAGGATTTGTATAACACTATTCCAATTTATTTCTTCATTTTAAATTAATTACAATGATTTGATCATATCTGTAAATTTATATGTATGTTCAATTTGATTTTGATTTTAATAAAATATTATTGAAAAGAAAAAATTAATGGGATATATTATAACAGATGAAAGAGAGTTAATTAAACGTATTACTCCCTCCGTTATAGATAACTTATGATTTATTAACTTGACACGATTATTAAGAAATGCATTGACTTGTGGCGTTTTACCTTTATATCCTTGTGAGTGAGTGGAAGAAATTGTGAGTAGGTGAAGAGAGAAAAATAATGAGAGAAAAGATGATGTGATATAAAAAAAAAACAATTTGGTTTTTTGATATTTTAAAATTACCTAAAATGGAAGTGTTATAATTTATATGGGACGTCCATCTTTATTAATGTGTCGTAATTTATCTGAGACGAAGGGAGTATAATAGATAGGTATATTTTCATATTTTTCATTTTCAGATAAAAAAGTGTTGTAATTTTTTCGTGACATCCAAAAAGAAAAAAAAGAATTTTTATGAGTTATCATTTCAAAGATTAGATCTTAAATTCACACAAAGGTCACTGATGTGTGTGTAACCAGACGTATTTTATTCATGTTAAACCTAATGTTTTGTCACTTTTGCATTGATCTTATTGTGTTTTTAGTTTAGTTTGAGTCTTTGGACTTAGATACTGTTGTTTGTGTGTTTTAGTGGCAGGTTTGATCATGAAAAGACGGTGTTTGGATCCTTGAGTTGATTTGAAGATGATACGAAGATGGAGTTTTGAACGAGTTCTTGGACGTGTTTTGATACTGATTTCTATGACCCAAGACTACGATTTGAGCATTAACATTTGTGGACGTGTTCGTGGTTGTTTGGTGATGTTTTGAAATAAAACGACTTGATTTGAAGCTGTAACAACCTCCAAGAAAGTTGTAGTGACCACTACACAACTTTGGAATCCATGCAGGAGTTGTCTGGCACTGTAACGACCATTACAAACTCTTGTAGAACGGCCGTCACAGTCATTAATCCTGAAAAATCCAGAAGTAGCACGCGCTTGTAACGATCATCACAGGACTTGTAACGATCGTTACAGAGATCAACTTCAGAGATTTTTGTTCTTTTTGTTTGAATTTCGAACAACTTTGGCGTTTTCCTATAAATACACTGTTATTTTTATCATTAAGGAGAGTCATTTTCCAGAGGTTTCTGTTCACGTTTGTTCTCTCAAAACTCTAGGTTTAGATTTATATTTTTCTACGCTTTGGAGATTGGATCTTGGTGTAAGGTTATGGATCTCATTAATTCATCATTGGATCTTCACCGTTCTATATTGTATTGTCTTTCTTTCTCTGATTATCTTCATTTTATGATTATGATGATGCATCATGTGATGATGAATATGATGATGACTGATTATGAGTGATTATGAGTGATTATGAGTGAGTAGTCGCATAGCAAGGATAGTTTAATAAAACTCTAGTTAAAGTGGATCATGAGATGAGTTAAATCACTGAAATTAGATTTGTATATTATGATTGATCCATGAAATCCGTCCACTGTGATACCATCTGTCTTGTCCGACTTGCAGACCACGTGAAACTCCTTCAAGTGTCTATGCGGGTCTTCACCAGCTAGACCGTGAAAAATTGGGAGTTCATTCAGAAGGCCTGAATTTAATTTAAATGGCACGTTTAAGGTAGGCAAATTTATGCAAAGAGGTTCTTCCTCTATTGTTGGAGCAGATA
>JAOVYX010022146.1:0-14953 GCA_035668315.1 Drosera spatulata | reverse complement strand
GGGGTGGGGTGGAGGTCGATGCATCGAGTAGTGGAGGTCGATTCACTTAGTTGGATATCCTCTTTCATTATAATTAGCGTCGGTAGGTTCCATTAGTACTAGATATGTCAAGGCATCGATGCAGCAGATCCACTTGGTTGGAGAAGGCTCCTATGTGATGTCCTTGCACCTCATCGTTTTGGTATTTTTCAAAACCTTAGCTTGTTTTCACACTTTGTCATTTAGCCAAAATTTATTTGGTTTTGTGTAGCTTAGTATCAAGTGTTGCATGAATTCCTACTCGTGTTACGAGCTTTTTTTCATTTCCTCCTTCAAATGAAACATTCTTGTAGACTCTAGAGGCATATTTGCATATTTATGCCTAATGTGCACTTCGGTTCTATTTGTCAAATACATGAACATTGAGATAAACACATTAATTAAATCAATAACGAGAAAGGTATTTTTTATACCTTTCATGTACTTCCCCACTTGTTCCCCATTTGTGTCCAGGCTGATAATATATAGTACTCCATAGTCCATTGTAAATATCTCAGATAGAGTCATAGAGAACTAGTAGGATTTCAATTTTTTATACCAAGTCATTTTTGTTCAAGAGCGTCTCCATCAGATCATGTTATTCATGTAATATTTAGTCTTCAAGTTTCTGCAGTTTAGAACAGTTTTCTTCGGTGTTGTGTTGCATGCTATACCTTCCTGCGACTTATGTCTTTATTTTGTGGTATTTTTAAGAGGACAGAAACAATTTGGAAAAGCTGACGCTTGCTGTCCTTTCAAATTTGCCTACTGCTGTGCTCTATGTTCATGACCTAACCGGAGAATGTGGGACTTCACCTAGCGATCAGGTATTATATACTACCTCGGTCCAATTTAAATTGCAACCTGTTAGCTTTTTTGTGTTCTTAAGGTGAAAATGGGCCCTTATCGTGAGATGATCAAACATTCTTTTAGCGAATTAGCCATGAAACACTTATACATAATTCATGTTTTGTGCTGTCACCATATGCTCCAACCATTATTTTGTTAAGTCATTTATTAGAAAACTGAACTCCTCAAAACGTGTTGAATAAAATTTACAGTAGTAATTAGTAACCGTTGCTTTTTATGCCAGACGGATGGAGTATTTCCTTACTGGCTACAAAGATAGCTAGATTGTGACTATGGCAAATGCAGGATGGTGTACTTAGTGTCTTTGTGTTTGCTAACCCTATATCTCTTCTCCTTCTTTCAATATCTTCCAAATGAAGATCTGATTTCGTTAAATCATGTGCTGTAATATGATCTTGTTGTACACAATGGTTCTTTTCTATTGCACTTCTTACTTCATCTCACTCTTCACTTGATCTTTGGAGCAAAATTTATTCTATGCATATAATGAGGGAAAGGCCATGAAAGTGACCTGAAGCAAAACCCAAGGGAAAAAATGATGCACGTTGATGAGAAAGTTCTATAGGAGCATCATTGACGAATTAAGATAATCCAAATAAAAGAAAGAAGATAAAACGTAGAGACACAGCCAAAGGAAGTACCGTAAGTAAGCGTTGAGAACCTGACCTCTGTTTTATATTTATGACCGGCATTCAGGAATCTGTGTTCTCACATAAGCTGTAATACAAGTAATAAGTAGATGAAACTCTTTCAAGCCTGTGAATTCATGCCTTGTTCCAATGGTCTTGACAATTTTATAGGAAGCGACTCACATCTTCTACTTGAGTTGATGATCTTTTGCCCGCTCAGTCTTTTTATATGGGAAACAAAGGAAGATGTCGTCATTAAAGTAGTTTCTTTTTTCTTTTCTTTTTTGGGATTTCCCAGTTCATTATCTACAGAGAAGTAAAAGAACGGTTCGCCGATCATCTGTGGGTTGATGTTGTTTCAAAATGTGATCTTTTAAGTGAGCCTCCAGCGCCCTTTGTCCCAGAACTGTCTGAGGCAGGGCAAATTGATTTGGCAAGGTATTTGATGTCGGGACCTGCTGGAGCTATTCATGTATCTGTGAAGAGTGGTCACGGGATTGATACGGTAAGTTCTGTCTCATCCTTATTTGTGAGCAGGCAAATGATGGATATCATCCAGTTGCTATCATCTCAAGCGAGATGTTACATTTTCAGATTTTTTCAGGTCGTCCATTTGACTATGCAAACTACTATTATTTTAGGCACGTTTTTTTAATATTAAATTCCGGATGGGATGTTCAAGAATTACTTGAAAGCCTTCTATTTCAGATGGTGACTGGATGAAAAAGCATGTGAAACCCCAATTCAAAGCTTGGATTGAATGAGTTAGGATACAAATATATATTATCGGCATTTTACAATAGGGTTTGTGGAGCTGATTTAAAATCAGTCATGTTGACTCATTTAAAATCAGCCACACATTTTCGTTGTACAATTAGTTCGAGCTTTTGAAAGAGTTGCTGCTCAACACAATGCAACCCGTCGAACACAAGAAAGAGTGTTCCCGTACCATTAGACTTCAGTGATTAAAACAGGTTTCAGTACTTGCAGATCAAGTATAGTGTATTGAACTAGCTGAAAATTAGAATTGATTGTGGCCTTATAGTGAACTATCATCAAAAGAATGACAACACAAGAGATAAATTAAAAGATGTCTCGTGTGTTGTAAGCGTATGTCCCGCCATTAATCCCTATCTTTAGCCTCTTTTGGAAGACGATAACGAAAGAGAGAATCGAAGTGATGTCTCATGTATTGGTAGGAGTAAATCTCACCTCTATTTCTTATCTTTGATAATTTCTGAATTCGAGTTGTAATGATCTAATAGAACATAGAACATCATTTCTTAGACAACGATGTAAACTGAGCAGCGATGAAGTGATTAGTTAATGAGTGATTGAAATAACCGGCACCTACACTCCAACTGTTATCAGATTCTATATTACAATTCAAAACTGATATTCTTTTCTCCAGATCACTAATCACTTATCGATGTTTTTATGTGCTCTTTAACTGTTCCCCGAGTTTCGATATATTGAAGCCCAGACATGTTTTTTCTGCAGCTGAAGGATAAGGTTCATGAAGTATTGTTAGGCCAGTTATCCAAGATAAAAAGTCTGAAATATGATGAAGGCTCGCCATGAGCTTTCTAGCCGGAGAGGAGTTCGCAATCATGTTCTTGGAAATCACCAAAGTATGGAGAAGCTTTGCTTATACGAAGAAAATTGGCCCTATTGCACCTGAGCATCATTCTGTGATTATGTCGTGTTTGGAGAATCTATTATGGAATATTGAGTTTTCTTAATCGACCGATATGCCGTCGAATTTCACCTTGTATGTTCAGTTTTGTTGGCATTTGCATACGAACTTAGTATCATAGATGGGTGACTGGTTTCGTCTCTGATCACTTCTTGATATTTCCGTGTGCTCTTGGCTGTTCTCCAAGTTTCAATGTACTGAAGGACGCATGTAAATTTTGCAGCTTGAGGATACAGTTGATGACAACTCTGATGAATAATTGCCACTAGTTAGTTGCATGTATGTCCGTGTTGTTTTAGATATCTTTTTCAGCTTTTTATGGTAATTTGCTAACTGTTACTTGTGTATTTTACTCAAATATGTTATAAAGGATATAGATGTGAAGGATATAAAAGGAAAATGTCATTAGAATCTATTTTTCAGTGTCATTTTTCAGTGTCATGTTCTCTAACTTAGTATAGATCTTTTATTTCTGTTCTTTGTATCATTTCCTTTCAAATATTTCACAATTAATGTATAGGATACTAGTGTTTCTTCTTTTTTTTTTTTTTTTTTTTTTTTTTTTTTTTTTTTTTTTTTTTTTTTTTTTTTTTTTTTGAATCTACCTACATAACTTAGTATAGCATTAGAGTCGTTCACAAAATATAATTAGTCAATTACGTATATTAAAAATGAATAACAAATGACTAACCTTAGTCACATGTGTTTGCAAACTCAATATGAATGCACTCTTTAATATCACATTTAATAGATCAAATATATAATAATCAATATGTCCATAAAATATTCCATATTTCCATATTTCTCATGTCTTTCCATGGAATGCAACCACTTGTGAATTTATATATTGTATTGATATTGATGAGCTTTGTTACGCAAGAGTTTTTAGCAAATCATGTTCTTGGAAATCGCCTGGTATGAAGAAACTTTGCTTGTACGAATCAGATCTCCTTCTATCATTGGCCTTTCGTGATGTTTGAATAAGGTTTGATTAAAATTCCAACTTCCAAGTTACACTTCATTCCTGCTAAACTAATTGAATTAGCAGGAATAAAAAAAAAAAAAAAACAAAGAAAGAAAGAAAGAAAGAAAAGTGAAACCGAATACTGCGAGAAGTGTTGAGTCAACTTTTCTCATAACTAAAACATTGGTTATGATGGAATTAAACAAGAAATCTTCAATCTACATCTCAACACATAATTAACAAAATGGTCCTTCGAACACATTATATGAATTCATCCACACCGAAATCGCACTCATTCTGCATGGAAATTGCACATGTAAAACCCACACGATCACAAGAACAAAAAACTTACTTTTCAGATCTCCTGTTACAAATGTAGACCATGAGAGAATTCAGTAAAATTTGACATAATTGAGTGAGATTTGATACGACATTGAGAAAGAAATTGAATGAAATTTTGGTGGAATTGACTGGAGAAAGGAGAGGAGGAGGTCGAAGATGAAGAATGGCAGTGAGGGTAGGTCTATCCTGGTTGAATTCAATGAAACTAGTGTGTCATACGCAGAATGTCTTAATCTTATAAATGATTAAATTATTTATAAATTAATAGGATTATTTATTTTGATATTATAAATATTTTATTGATTATTTATATATCATTATAGATTTTTTTGAGAATATTTTGATTTTATATAGAATATTTTATATATTCTCAAAATATATACAATCAATGATATTTTTTCGTTTAATCTTGTTATAAAATGTTTTTACGCAAAAATCAATATATCTTTTATGTCATAACAAATTTTGCATCTTTCTATCCAATTGATGATTAAATCCATAAACTAACTTGATAAAACGAAATGAATAAACGAAAATGTTACGAATAACAATCTGAGACAAACACGGAATAACAAGGGAATAATAAATCAGCGATCAAACGAAGTCAGCGAGAAAGTAAACAATACCAGATTTATATGGGAAAAACCTCCAAGGGGAAGAAAAAACCCATGGAGAACGAAAATCCACTATCAAATAATGTTTACAGCATTTCCTGAACCGGATCGCTCAATCTCACTTTGTGTGTACTCAAAAGCCACTAGGAATCGCCAAACAATCGTCCTCTATCGCTCTATAATCGTCGTCGATCATTGAAACCCTAAAACAAACTGTTTATAGGGTCCGTAAATAAAATAAAACCTGACAGCCCGTCGCGCCCGCGATAGGATAAACGTCGCGCCCGTGACCAAGCCAACTCTGTCCTGTGCAGATTATTCGTGCGTCTAATGCTCCTCAAAACTTCGGATACTCAAGGCAACATCAACAATCTCCACCTTGGCTTGAGTAAATGCACCACAACCAGTGATTCCAACTAGGGACCCTCTCGTGCCATAACCTGACACGTCTCTGCATCCCTTATTCGTGTGGAGGGATACAGCACCACATCATTCAGCATGAAGTAACATGAATCAAGTCCAAACACCGGTTACACTTGATCTTTGTGACTCCCTTGGTTAGCATATCCGATGCATTGTCTTTTGCGTGAACCTTTTGCAAATTTATGTCTTTAGAATCCATCCATTCTCGGATCTTGTGAAACCTCACATCAATATGTTTTGTCCGAGCATGATAAACCTGATTCTTGACCAAATAGATTGCATTCTGACTGTCACAAAATACGCAGACACCATTCTCCTACTTGAAATCAAGTTCCTACACTATATTCCTGAGCCATATAGCCTCCTTTCCTGCCTCAGTCAAAGCCATATATTCTACCTCTATAGTGGATAAAGTAACCACATCCTGCAGGACTGACCTTCAACTCACAGGACCACCACTGAAAGTAAACACATACCCGTTAGTAGACCTTCTGGAATCCAAATCACCTACATAATCTACATCCATCATTCCAACTACATCACTCTTCGTATCCTGGCCATTAAAAAAGATACCAAATTATGTAGTTGCAGACAAGTACCGCGGAATCCACTTCACAGCATTTCAATGCTCCCTTCCTGGATTAGCCATATACCTGCTAACTACACCAACAGCTTGAGCAATATCTGGGCGAGTATATACCATAGCATACATGAGATACCCTACCACATTAACATATGACACACGAGACATACGCTCCATCTCTTCATCTAAATCTGGGCACTGTTGAGCTGGCAACTTAAACTGAGCATTCAAAGGAATTGCAACTGATTTTTGTATTCTTCACGTTGAACCTCACCAAAATCTTCTCAACGTAGCCTCTCTAAGTAAACCACAGCTTTTTTGATACTCTATCACGGACAATCTCCATGCCTAGGATCTTTTTCACAGCACCAAGATCCTTCATCTCAAATTCTGAGCCCAGCATCTGCTTCAGCTGAAGCATTTCTTCTCTATTCTTCGAAGCAATTAACATGCCATCTACATAGAGTCTAACCAGCACAATAGAACCATCATCACAAAAGAGAAAATAAACACAAGGATTATACTCACTGCGAGAATATCCATGTGACACCATAAACCCATCAAATCGTTTATACCACTGTCTTGACGAATGTTTCAGGCCATATAATGAGTGTTTCAGCTTGCAAACCAGCCTTCTTTATCAGGCTGATTCATGTAGATGATCTCCTCTAAGAAACCATGAAGAAAAGCAGTCTTCATGTCCATCGGGTCTAGCTCCATATCAAAAGTTATGACTAATGCTAGAATCAGTCGAATACATGTATGCTTCACCACAGGAGAGAAGATCTCATTGTAGTCTATATTTTCTTTCTGAGAAAATCCCTTAGCCACTAAACAAGCTTTGTATTTCTCACCCTCCTTAATTGTGAGCACCCACTTGTAACCAACTGGCTTCTTTCCTTCTGGAAGTTTCACCAACTCTCATGTTTGATTCTTCTTGAGTGACTCCATTTCCTCCACCATAGTTGTCAACCATTTATCACGGTCATCAGAATTGATAGCCTCATGGTAAGAATTAGGATCACCTCCACCAGCAGCCAACGCGAAAGCAAGCATGTCTTCAAAACCATATCTCTCAGGAGCCTTCGAATTCCGCTTATCTCTACCTAAGACAATATTGTAGGACTCCTGCTGTGGCACTGGGCCTGTATCAGCTACAACCTGCTCAACCTGATTAACTTGATCAATCTGAATAATCTCTGTCGAGCCCTGCTGATCAGAAACCTGCTCATTCGTATTTGGAAGCTCTATCTCGATCTTCTTATCTTTGACATTAACCTCCCAACTGTTTTGTTTCACCATGTGATCTTCATCAAAGACCACGTCTCTACTGACCACTTTCTTCTTTGCTACAGGATCCCATAACCTATAGCCTTTCACATCATTCTCATATCCAAGAAAGATACATTGCTTTGATCTAGTATCTATCTTAGATCTCTCAAAGCTCTGCATGTGAACATAGACAGGACATTCAAAAATTCTCAAAATAGAATAATCAACAAGTTTTCCAGACTATACCTTCTCTGGAATGCGATGATCAATGGTTGAGGATGGACTTCTCTTGATGAGATAACAAGCTGTGTTAACGGCCTCTGCCTAAAAATTCTTAGGCAATCCTGCATTCAACCTCATGCATCTACCTCTCTCCAGCAAAGTCCTGTTCATCCTCTCAGCTACTCCATTCTGCTCTAGCGTACCCCTGGCCGTGAAGTGCCTAATGATACCCTCATCTTTGCAAAACTGGACAAACTGACCATCTGTGTACTCTGTGCCATTATCAGATCTGAGATACTTCAACTTCTTCCCTGACTGAGTCTCAACTCGTGCCTTCCAGTGTTTGAACGTGCTGAACACTTCTGATTTCTGCTTCATGAAATATACCCTAACTCTCCTAGAGTAGTCATCAATGAAGCTCACAAGGTACTGTGCTCCACCTATTGATGTATCCTTGATAGGCCCCCTGACATAGGAATATACATAATCTAACACCTCCTTGCTAGAATGAGAAGCTGTCTTGAAGCTCACATGATGTTGCTTCCCAAGAACACAAAATTTGCAGAATTTTAGCTCACATGATTTCACCCCCTTCAACAAATTTCTCATGTGAAGATGTCCTATACCACCTTCACTCAAATGCCCTAGCCACATATGCCAAAGCTTGGTGTCATCACTAGCAGAGTCTGATCCTGAAACCACAGCAGCTCCACCAAAAATTATGCTCCCTATCAATCTGTACAAGTTCCCTGTCTTGTCTGCCTTCATCACCACCAGCGATCCCTTTGACACCCTCATGACACCATTTCTGATTGATATCCCACAACCCGCTGAGTCTAGAGTGCCGACTGATATCAGATTTTTCTTAAGATCTGGGACATACCACACATCCTCCAATGTTCTGACTACCCCATCAAACATTTTGACCTTGATAGTTCCAATCCCAGCAACTCTGCACACCATGTCGTTGTCCATTAACACGGAACCTCCACTGCATGGCGTCAATGTATCAAACCACTCTTTCACGCGGCACATATGAAATGAGCATCCGGAATCCATAATCCACTCATTTAACAAAGTATTACCTCGAGTTGCCAAAGCTAAGCTGTGGGATTCTACAACTACTGAAGCCACGTAGAGATCACCATTGCTGTTGTCCACATTCTCAGCTATACTTATAGAACTGGATGATTTCTCGGACGACTTACTTTTATTTTGAGGACATTGTGCTTTCATTTGTCCCTTCTCATGACACTTGTTGCACTCCACCTGTGATAAGTCACGAGGACCTCGTGACTTCCATCTAGATTTTCCTCTGCTACCCTTGTTCCTTTGATGACCTCTGCTCCTGTTCTCTAACTTAGCAATATGTCCCTTCCTAGAATTGTTGGAACCTGAAGGATTTAACTTGCTCACATCAAGAACTGCTGATGTCACCTCTTCCACACTCAACTTGTCCTTGCCAACAAGTAGAGTGGTCTTCAAAGTGGCATAGGAACTAGGAAGTGATTTGAGCAAGATCAATGCCTAATCCTCCCCCTCAACTATAGCATCCAAACCAGCCAGCTGCATCTTAAGTCGATTAAACTCGGCAATATGGTCATTAAGATCCGTCCCCTCCTTCATCTTGAGGTCAAACAAATCTTCCTTCAAATAAAACTTATTTGATAATGACTTAGACATATAAACAGATTCTAACTTCTCCAATATCTTCGCCAATGAGATCTCATTCAGAACCTGATACTTCACATGTGGGGGCAGGCTCAATCTGATGGTAGCTACTGCCTTTACTTCCAGTTCTTCCCAGTCATCCTGTTTCATATCTGCTGGCTTGATTCCTTCAGAGTCTTAAACAGTCCTTGCTGCACAAGAACATCCTTGATTATACTTTGCCAAATGCCGAAATTATTTTTCCCATCAAACGGCTCAATCTTGAACTTAGTCGTATTCATCACTGTCTCAACACTAGGAAAACACAACAAAAGATTCTACCTTTTGAATCCTTCCAAACCAACTAGAAAGTCTAATCAGAAAAATTGAATCTTTAAAGTCCTAGACCAAAAAATTCTGAACCCCATCAACCTCGCTCTGATACCACTTGTTTCGAATAACAACGTGAGATAAACATGGAATAACAAGGGAATAATAAATCAGCGATCAAACGAAATCAGCGAGAAAGTAAACAACACTAGATTTACGTGGAAAAAACCCTCAAGGAGAAAAAAAACCCATGGAGAATGGAAATCCATTATCAAGCAATGTTTACAGCGTTTTCTGAACCTGATCACTCAATCTCACTTTGTGTGCACTCAAAAACCACTAGAAATCGCCAAACAATCGTCCTCTATAGCTCTATAATAGTCGTTGACCATTGGAACCCTAAAACAAATTATTTATAAGATCCGTAAATAAAACAAAGCCTGACAGCCCATCGCGACCGCGACAGCATAAACGTCAACCTAGCCAACTCTGTCCTATGATGATTATTCGCACGTCTAATTCTCCTCAAAGCTCCGGATACTCAAGGAAAAATCACCAGAAAATTATGAAAAAAAAATGAATGATTTTTTTTTAAAATGAATTTTTAAATACTGTAATGTAAAAAATTGTCATTTTTTTATCCAATATCAATCATGCGTAAGGAAAAATATAGATGTAAATTTGTTTTTTATTAAAATAACTTCTAAATTATTTAGATATTTCATTAATGTTTGATAATGTTTTCAAATATTTTCACAAAAAAATTTTGGGTAAACAATATGAATGTATATGTCTTCTATAATATAATATATATGAAATTATCATTATATTTATTCTATTTTTTTTACTGAAATGATTATAATTATCAAATTAATCGTATCATTTTATGAATCAGATCGAGTTGTTGTAGTATATTATATAAAAATTTTGGCTTTTTTCTTTTTAGCAAAACTCTTTATTTTTTGTAGTAAAATATTTTCAACCGTATCATTTTCTCACGATAATTAATACTAATGACAAAAATATTTATGCACATATTCTTTTTCATGATATACATAAAGGGTTAATAATATTTATGAACTACAAAAGTGAAAATATGAAATTTTTTTTTTCATAATGATTAATATTGATTATTAAATATAATGAAAATTAAATTACTATTAAACCCCTCAATGATATTTTAATTGTTTAATATATAGATATTAATATAGGATGACATATCATGACATACCATGACATCCCATGAGGTGACATACCATGACATACCATGGGATGACACTCTGAATTAAGAATATATACTAAAATATTAACATGTGCGCTGCGCGGGATGAATAAATATAATATAGTTAAAATAATATTTATATTAAAAAAATTTACCTATATAGGTATATAGATTATTGTATATTGAACTTGATAATTTGTTGTCTTTTTTTGATAAATTGATTTAAATATTATAATATGCATGCGTTGTTTATATTTGTCTTCAATCTCGATTATTAGATTGAATTAAAAGATAGAGTTAGAAAAATCTAGAGTAAAACACGACTTATGAAATAAAATAGAAAACTCGTCCGTGTGTATTAATGTATTGAGAAAAAAAAAATTATCGTGTTGTGAAATAAAGTTAATATAATGTCCTGATAGGTAAGATTATTTATAATTATTTAATGACAATTTCATAGAAGTATAAAGTTTTAAGGATTTTTTTTATATTTGATTGTGAAATATTTCGTATATATGATGATTATACTTTTTCATTTGATCCAAATATTTTAGTTTACATTTGAGATATTAAAATTTATATTTAATTGGGATGATGATGGGATTTATAGATATAATTGTTCGAATTTTTTTAACTTTTGATCAAATAGTTATGTTAAATTTGATATCGTCAAGATTTAATCTCGATCGTTCAATTCATAATCAAAGACCAGAAATTAATTAGATAAGATCCTGTTAGTTTAAATAAAATAAAATAACTTGATAATCCATTAAAAATTTTAAATGACAATAATACCTTGTTATACCGTTTGTCATCGAAATGGTTTGTCGCGGTTTGCCATGCTTAAAAACGACTAGGTAATACGATATATACTGGAATACTACCCCATGTATTACACGGGATGAATAAAGATAATATAAATAATTAGTATTAAACAAATATATATAGATAAAGATATATTGAATGTGATAGTGCGAAAAGTTATTGTTTTATTATACTAAAAAACGATTTCGTATATAATACTCTTACGATTTCATATAATTATCTCTTTGTGAAAGATTTTGTATATATAATTATTATATAGTTTTTATTTGATTCAAAATATTTTATGTTAAATTTGAGATATTCAAGTTATATTTAGTTTAGATTAGTTGAAATTACTTTCAGATTTTAATTGGTTAAGATATATGTTAGATGTTAGGTTAAATTTTATTTGACTGGTTTCATTTTTTTAATTGATATTTTTTTAGAATGACAATAATGCCCTGTGATACCGTTTATCGTTTACCATCTAAAGAGACTTGATAATATGATATATACTAGAATACTTTCTCGTGTGCTACATGGGATAAAAAATTATAATCAAATAATAGCGTTAAATGACTTATGTCACAAAAAAATCGATAGATTAATTTTTCGTAAATTTATATTTTAAAAGAATTTTTGTTTTTTAGTTTATGTTTTTGTTTCTTTTATGTGATATAGATAACTTATTTTTCTGTACAAAGATATTGATCTATTTTTTATTTTATTTTGAATAGGTAACGTTTGAATATTTTGATTTTTGTTTTAATTTTTGTCTTTTTTATTTAGTAAATGAGCTTTGTAAATATTACCGTTTATTTTTTTGTTTTAAATCACTAATATAATTATTTGTTTGGAAAGATATTGTATATAAGATCAAGAGAGAATTCTTCTAATATAGGTTACGGTAGTTGATGAGAGGAGGAATCGGCATGTTGTTTTAATTTTGATCGGTTAAGATATATGTTACATTAAATTTTACTTAATTGGTTTTAATTTTTTTAAATGGCTTTTTTTTAAAATGACAATAATATCCTATCGTATCGTTTGCCTTTTGTCGCTAAAAGAGAGTGGATAATACGATATATATTGGATTAGATTAGATTAGATTAGGTTTGATTGGTTAAGATATATGTTAGATTAGATTTTATTTAAATTATTTAAAAATTTTTAAATAACACCTTTTTTAAATGACAATAGTACCCTATCATATTGTTTGCCGTTTGCAGCTAAAAGAGACGGAGTAATGCGATATATAGTGGGTTTTGATTGGTTAAGATATATGTTAGATTAAATTTTATTTAATTGGTTTTAATTTTTTTTAAATGACATCTTTTTAAAATGATAATAATGTCCTATCATACCGTTTGCTATGTGTCGCTATCAGAGATTGGGTAATACGATATATACTGAAATACATCCTCGTACGTTGTACGAGATGAAAAATTATAAAAAAAATAATAATGATAAATAATAGTGATAAAAGTTATTATTTTATTATACTAAATGAGGATTTCATATATAAAATTGTTAGGGTTTTTTTATAATTATTTGTTTATGAAAAATTTTATATATATGCTTATTTTATATTTTTTATTTAATCCAAATATGTAGTGTTAAATTAGAGATATTAAATTTTATATTTAATTTAGATAAGTTAAAGACCTAACAATTTATAAAATAAAAATAGAAATAAAGTCATGGTTATTAGATTTAGATATGATTTGTATTTTTTTTAATTGAGATTTTTACCATGTAGAATAACGGTAATTAGATTTTGATAAATATTAGATTAATGAAAATTAAATTATGATATATAAAATTGTTAGGATTTTTTATTATTATTTATTTGTGAAAATTTTTGTATATATGCTTATTTTATATTTTTATTTGATCCAAATATGTTGTTTAAAATTTGAGATATTAAAGTTTATATTTAGTTAAGGTAAGTTAAAGACCTGACAATTTATAAAAAAATAAAATAAATCATGGTTATTAGATTTAGATATGATTTTTATTTTTTTAATTGAAAATTTTACCTTTTAGAATCACTGTGATTAAATTTTGATATATATTAGATTAATAAAAATAAAGTTATAGTGGTTGATGAGAGAAGAAATTGGGATATTATTTTAAGTTTTATTGGTTAAGATATATATTAGATTAAATTTTATTTAATCAATTTTATTTTTTTTAACTGATATTTTTTTTAAAATGACAATAATCATTTTATTTAATTGATTTTAATTTTTAAGTGTAATTTTTTAAAAAATGACAATAATGTCCCGTCATACCGTTTATCATCGAAATGATTTATCGTGTTTGTCGCATTTAAAAGCAATTGGGTAATACGGTATATATTAGATTAGATTAGATTAGATTAGATTATAGTTTATATTTAGTTTAGATTAGCTGAAATTACTATCAGATTTTATTTTGTTAAGATAAATATTAGATGTTAGATTAGATTTTATTTGATTGGAGTTAATTCTTTTTAATTTATATTTTTTAAAATGATAACAATGTTCCGTCATACCGTTTGTCGTTTGCTATCCAAAAAGATTGGATAATACGGTATATATTAGATTATATTGATGATTATGGTTTTCTTCTTCTTTTTTTTTTAAAAAATTGGTACAATCATTGGAAGGGTGCCTAAATGTATGATATTCTCAAAATGAGATGCTAAGTGTATGACGAATTCTTTTTTGGAATGCAAAATGTGATGAATCTTTGAGATGTAGATTTTAAGCGAGTTTACCCACTACAAAATATATAGTGTTTTGTAATAAAAAACATCGATCGCTAAATAGGGATTTCGATCGTTAAATATTGTTTGCAAGCGAAATTCGATCGCAAAAAAGATCGCTAAAAGGTTGTTCGCTAAATAAATTAGAGACTAAAACGGTCATAATTTAGTGACAGTTCCTATTTCGATTTCTAATTCTACGATCGAAACGAAAACGATCGAAACATTAATTAGCGGCTGAATCGATCTCTAAACCTTATTCCTTGAATGATTTTTGCAATGAATTTAGAGATCGATTTGTGTCGCAAAGTTGTTTATTCCAGGTACCTAAAATTTGATTGTAGTATTTCTCCGTGCGATACAAAATTTCACCCAAAATACATCCAAACCACTCCAAAACCATCCATTCACCTTCTCACATCCCCAACCTAACACCAACACATCAAATTAGACAAAACCAATATCGAAAAAACACAAATAACACTATTATTACTCGTTATAATACAAAAAATGTATCAAACCAGAAATGGTCACAAAACTACATAAAACTACAAATGATACACAT